>JADRCH010000013.1:4248337-4276808 GCA_019843965.1 Rhynchomys soricoides
GACCTTCTAGACCAGCAGTTCTGAACCTTCCTAACGCTGTGACTCTTAATACACACAGTTCCTCATGTTGTGGGGACCCGACCATACAATTGTTTTCACTGCTTTATCATAACTATAACTTCGCCACTGTTATGAGTTATAAAGTAAATATTATTGGAGATAGAGGTCTGTCAACGGGGTTGCAACCCACAGGTTGAGAACTGCTGTTTAGACAGCACAGCCCAATCTATGGTTTCAAGGCATTCCAACTACCTGGGCGGCAGTTTTCTGATTTGTCTTAAACCCCCTGTACTTTTAGCTCCTTCCTTTCTATAAAAGAGGTTAATAATTACTTGTTGCATTGGATTAATTTAAAGGTGAAATGAATTCATCTTTGCAAAGATGTGTTGTGTGACAAGACATCCTAGGGAGCTGCAACACAAGTCTACTCACCTCAGAGAGGGAGCTCACAACAGACCCAAGTATGGATGCCACCAAAGTTCAACTTGGTGAACTACTGAGTTTTATTGGTGTTACTTCCAGGAATAAGGGTGAGGGGATACTTAAAGGAACAGAAGCGACTCAAAGACACTAAAGCTCACTGCAGCATGGGTGACCACTCTCAAATGCTGGGAACCCGGAACATAACTTGCAGGCTGCTCAACAGGCTGGAGAGTGTCCTTTCCAGATGACTCAGTTGGTTTAAACCCCTTCTAGGCTGCTAGCATGGTCTCTACTCCTTTCAGACAGCTGGGGTTGAGAGTGACTCTAAGCCAGTGGTTCTCAACCTGTGGGTCAAGACCCCTTTGGGGTTACCTAAGACTATTGGAAAAACACAGAAATTTATATTACAATTCATAACAGCAAAACTATAGTTATGAAGTAGCAACAAAAACAATTTTATGGTGGAGGTCATCACAACATGAGGAACTGTAGGAATGAAGAATCATTAGGAAGGCTGAAAAATAATACTCAAAGTAGTCTTTATGGTTTGTTCTTGGGAGGGGGTTAGTGAATCTGGTCAGTTTCAGGGACTTCCTGAAGTTATTTTGAGTTGATACTTTCTGTCTTAAGGAGCTTTCCGGCAGGTTGTAGTGTTTAAATCTTGGAGGAAACTGGCTATACACAACAGCTGTCATGGAAGTGATATTATTGTTATTGAGGCTCTGGGGAAAATGCCCTGGCTTCATGGGTGCAGGACAGAGAGGGTTGCTGAAGAAAATGACTGAGAATTCTTTGGGAAGCAAGAACAGAGAGGTGAGACTGAAGATTTAAGGAGCCATAACTAGGATGGGTTGTAAAACCTGACAGGGAGAGAAGGCCCTAGGCCCTTACCTGGCATTCCTGGGATGTCCGTGAATCCATTGAGGACCAACTTAAAATCTTGTTAGGATTCTGATTGCCTGGGGCCACTGTTGTGCTTTCAAGGCTGCCTTGATGTCGAACTCTGAGGAGGCTGTAGGTTCTCTGACTTCTCTGTCGTTCCTACCTGAGATTAGAGAGATCTGGACAAGAGGTGACTACCAAAGGTTCAGCCATGGAGCAAATGCAAGGGGAGGCCTTATAGCTCAGATTCAAGACTGCCTTTTCAGGGTCTCAAGTAGTAAATGGAATTACAGGAGTCTCTGAGTGAAAGCCCCAACTCCAGGAGTTCTGAGAGGTCAGGCGTGGCCACACAACCCAATATGCCATTAAAGAGAGGGTTGATAGTGAATTCTAATAAATGTGACCATGTTGGGAGGGGGAATACATGAAGTTCAATGACCCCAAATTAGGACATTGGCATGGTGTAGGAACTTCATCTCATGGTGGGCATCATGGTGTAGGTGCCCAGAGGAGCTTTCGGTTTAAACAGAGAAGAGTGGGCAGGGGCAGGAAGTGTGCCTATAATTAAGCAGGCCTGCTCAAGATGTGTCCTGATAGATACTTGGCTGGTGGTTCAAAGAGGTTACCTCAGCCATCACTGGAGGGGGCAGTGTGGTTCCCTAACATGACTGCTGCTGCCTACAGGCTGATGGAATGGGGTGTTCTGTCTGAGGCTGTACTACTATAGGAATCGGCAGTGAATGCAGGGCTGAAGACCATGAGGTGCCTTCTCAGGGTCTGGAACTGAATATTTATAACAGACATAAGAGGTCTGTTACTTTTGTACAACCAGCCTTGAGGAGGAATGAGCTAGGACAGACAGCCCAGCTTTCAAAAAGCACAGACCAGTGATCACCTAGCTAGATAAGACATTTTAAAAAGAAAGAAGGCAGCCATGTCACACTTTCTGTCTTGTGGGTCTTGTGAGGAGTCATCCCTTTCCAGCCAAAGCAGTTTGTAACTGGCTGTTTTAAAAGAATTAGAGGGAGTGGGGCAAGAAGAGGAAGGGATTCTAGATTTATTGACTTCCTCTGCCCCCTCTCTGGGGCTGAAAAGAAAAATGGCTGCTTTCTTTGGAGAGGGGACCCAGATCTCTAATAGGGAGATCTGGTGAGGCAGAGAATGCTAACAAGAAAATTTCTAAGGACCAAATGTGTTGGCTTGCATCTGTAATCCTGGCATTGGAAGAGAGAGGAGCTGAGGCCAGAGGATCGAGTTTGAGGCCAGCCTGGGCTACACAGTGAGTTCCAGGCCACCTGAACAATGATGTAAGACCCTGTCTCAGAAAAGAGGGAAGGGGAAGAAAGCCCTTCAAGGACTTTTTCTCAGAAAGAAAGAACGGAAGAGAGTAAGTCCCTCAAGGCCCGGCTATTTGCTAAAATCCCATGCAGGTATCTTCACATGCTGCCTAGAGGCAACCCTCAGAGATGTGAAACTTTCAGGGTTACCCCAATTGAGCTCTTGCCAAGCCAAATTGCTGCCCGAGAAGTAGCTCATAGCAACATGGGCTTCGTGTTATCACACTAACTTTAGAACAGTTCAGGGGTAAATGGGGACAGGCCAGCACAGCCACAGGGGGCTGGGTGGTGGAACATAGACATAGACTCAGGAGCAGGGCATGGCCATCCTGTATTGAACTGGACACTGATGCTTCAGCCTTTAGTCTGTTCAAATGCTGGTGATGCCTGTTTTAAAGTCTCATTATTTCGGATTCACTTTATCTTATGTTTTGGTTGCTTTTTTTTTGTTTTGTTTTGTTTTGATCAGCAGTTTGTAATTTCAGCTTTTAGTTATTCCTCCTAAGTGCTGACTGGATAAACATGACCTGAAAGAGCCTTCAGAGTCTTTTGAAATGTGAGGAGGTCTTTTATTTCTCTGTGTGAAAGTTAAGCGGTCCAAAACTACTGCTAAATACAGTAGAAATGTACTCCTTGGGAGGAGAGGGCACACCAAACAGCAGAGAGCGATTTTCCTCTCAGCTGCTGTAGGATGTATTCCTGTAATGCTGTTTACTAAAAGGAGCAGGGGAGGCATTTCTCTTTGGGACAGCAGACTCTGTGGAATGTTTGTATGTGCCTTCTACCTCCTTTCTCATAGCAACCACGCTTCTCGAGATTCAGGATTGGGACCCAACCTGGAGGATTCCCTTAGCTCCTTAGGCCCCAACCAACTAAGGAGTCCTGTCAGTCATTGCCTCAAAATGCATTTGAAAACTTTGCCTTCCTCTTACTCTGGCTCAACCCTTCTCCAAGAAACTGCTTCTCCATGCTCCCCTTACCTCAGCAGCACTTTCTTCCTCTGCTGTGGCCAGAGAGGGCTTTCAAAGTCTGGTTATAGATCTTGTTGTCTTCCTTCACACATAAAATAAAACCTATCAATAGTAACAAGACAGCAAAACCAGAGGCACAGCTGTCCACTACCTGGTGGCCTGAAAAGCTCCTGTAATCTGGTAGGCCATCCATCCAGTCCGGTAGAACTGGATCCTTGGCTTGGACACAGAAAAGAATTTCAAGGTGAGCCAGTCTGAACTGAGCTGGGTCTTACTTATTGAAAGACTTTTTTCAAGTATTTCCTTTTGTATTCCTGTTTTGCCTGATGTGCCTGTGCATCATGTGCACACAGGAACCCAAAGAAATTAAAAGACAGAGGCTCATGAGCTATCACGGTGCCGGGAAGCAAACCTAGGTCCTCTGCAAGGGCATCAATTGCTCTTAACTGCTAAGTCATCTCCTCAGACCACTTAAAAATATTTTTAATATAGATTTTTAGCATGGAGATTAGGAGAAAGAAAGAAGCCCTGGGAAGAGAAAGTAACCTGCCAGAGTAACTATACCAGAGCATAGTTGTGGGCTTCTCTGGGACAGAGGCTTATAAAGGATTTGGGTGAGTTTTGAGGCTATGGTCTTTCTGAGTTGTTAGGAACCTAAATGAGACCACAGGTGGCTCCAGAGGAATGCCTGATAGATAGTTACAACCCTCTAGGTCATAGGGATGCACAAAGCAGACACATCTCCACCAGAAGCAGGCTTGGGCATACAAGATGGCACTTGCCACACAAACCCGGGAACCTGAACCCATGTGAAGCCTGAAAGAGAAAACTGACCCCACACACAGTCTCAAAATTCCCAGGAAATTCCTAGGGAAGGAGTGGTCCCACTCAAGGTTGTATGTATTTAGGTATTAAGCCTGGTCCATAGCTATTTTAATATAAAATACCAATATATGAAAGAAATATTAGCTCTCTGTCAGCAACTTTTATAACAAGAGATAATTGTGTGGAATTCTTTGATTTTAATCTATTACTACTCTCACTACTTGATAGTTTTGTCATACAATATATTTAAATCATGTTTTTCCTGCCCTCTAAGCTACTCTCAGATCTTCCTCACCTCTACCCCCACTGAACTTTATATTGTTTTTAATCTCTTTAAAAAATAGAATTAATCAAATAAACACACACGAATTTCTACAAAAATTCAAAAGCAGAAATCAAAATAAACAAAGAAAAGAACAGTAAGACAAAAAAAGATACCATTGACTTCATCTTGTGTTGTCCATCTCCTGTGGCCCGCTAATAAGTATTCCTGTTGTGCTGACCTCCAGTCATAAAGTTATTTCATTGCTACTTCATAACTGTAATTTTGCTACTGTTATGAATTATATGTAAGTATGTGTTTTCCAGTGGTCTTAAGCAACCCCTGTGAGAACCCCCAAAGGGTTCACAGCCCACAGGTTCTGCAACCATCAGGTTGGCCAGAATCATTTGGGGTAGATACTGTCTTTTATCCAGTTTTCCACCTCCCCCCCCTTTCCTTTTTCTTTTTTTGTCAAAACTCAGGTGTCCATAGATGTTGGCTAAAGAAGGGGTTGGTCTTCCATCTCATAGATCAATGTATCTGTTTTCATGCAAATGTCATGCTCTCTGTCACTGGCTCTGGCACAGCCTGGACTCTGGGATTGTGATACTTCCATCAGTTCGTTATGCAGGATTGCTTTAGTTATCCTGGGTATTTTTTGTGTTTCCATATGAAGAATTGTGTTGGAATTCTGTTGGATTGTGTTGAATCTCTAGACTGCTTTTGGCAGGATGGCCATTTTCTGATGTCTTCTTCGATGTCTTGAATTATATGTCTTTAACTTGCTTGGTTAGAGTTATCCCAAGGTATTTTTTGAGGCTATTGTGAGAAAGGTATTGTTTCCTGGTTTATCAGTATGCTTGTGGTTTATAGAAGAAGGCTATTTAGTGACTTATGTGAGTTAATTTTGTGTCCTGCTACTCTGATGCAAGAGTTTATCAGCTGTAAAAGTTTCCTCAGGAAAAACGAAAGAAGGCTTCCTGGTGGAGTTTTAAGGGTCTTTTATGTATGGAATCCTATCATCTGAAAATAAAGACACCTTGGCTTTCCTTTCCTATTAGTACCCCTGGTCTCCTTCAGTTGTCTTGCTCTAGCTAAGACTTCAAGTTGTACTGTATTGAATAGACAGGGAGAGTGGGCAGCCTTCTCTTGTTCTTAATTTTAGTAGAAATGCTTTGATATTTCTCTCCATTTAAAAATGATGTTATCTGTGGGCTTGCTATAAATCGCTTTTATTTTGTTGAGGTGTGTCCCTGTGCTCCTAATCGCTTCGGGACTTTTATTATAAAGGGGTGTTGGATTTTGTCACAGGCCTTCTCTATATCTAATGAGATGAACATGGGTGTTGTTATTGTTTTTCTGTTTATGTGGTAGATTATGTTTACTGATTTGTATATGTTGAACCATCCTTATTTCTGGGATAAAGCCTAGCTAATCATGGTGGGTAATTGTTTTGTTGTGTTTTTGGATTTGGTTTGCAAGGATCTTGTTGATTTTTTTTTTTTTTTTTTGCATTTATGTGTTCATAAAGAGAATTGGTCTAAGTTTCTTTTTTGTTGTTGTTGAGTCATGGTGTGGCTTAAGTATTGATAACTGTAGCCTCAAAAAAAAAAAAAAGAAAAGAATTAGGAAAATTTCCTACAGTTGCTATTTTGCAGAATAATTTTGAGGAGAATCAGTGTTAGTTCTTTTTGGAAGGTCTGGTAGAATTCTGCTCTGAATCTGTCTGGCCCTATTTTTTTTGTTTGTTTGTTTTGTTTTCATTTTGCTTGGGGGACTTCATTGCTGCTTCAATTATACTTGGTTATAGGTTTACATTTATGTTTCTTTTAGATTTTCTAATTTGGTGGAGTACAGCTGGGGAGAGCCTTCCCGTAGACTCCAGAGGACACCCTTTCCATTCTCACGTTTGCATAATTTCCTGTTTTTCTGAATTGCTTCACTTTGGAGAATTTGTTGTGGGCTCTGTTTCCGGTTGCTAAGTATGAACTCCTCCTCATTATTAATCCATTAACCCCTTTATTCAGCAGATGTTTAATAAGGGACTGCTTTTTTGCCTAGTGGTCTAAGAGACACAGGCATAATGTTCCTGTGCAGAGATTACATAGTGAAGATTATAATTGGTCCATGGTGTGTCAGGTAAGTGGTACTGCCACCTGGAAAATTTCCATCAAAGTAAATGAAGCAGGGATGGAGAACTGGCAGCATCAAATGGCAGATGGGGACACTGATGGAGAAGAGGCAGTATCAGTGTCCACTGGCAGGTTGGGCCACAGATGGGAGACTGTCTCTCTGTAGACTTGGGTGCTTCTTTTGGAAGCATTTCTTCCTTAAAAGGTTTCCAGAACCAGACCAGAGTGCTACAGCTGCAGAAAGCATGTTTCTCCTTCCAAATTTAAGATGAAAACCATGAACATTCTGAGGATTGCTTCTATATTGAAACTGACTTGTTAAGTTCTATTTCTTAACAGGAATTTTGGGGTAAGGTGTCCATGTATCCCAAAGAGTCACAGAGGTCTCATTAAGATTAGGAAGTGGATCAGTCAGGCAGAGAATCATCTGGTGGGTTACTTTCGTAAGTGAAGTTTGTGTGCCCAAAGGTGGGGACCTTATGGTTAACTGCTGGAAGGCTGTGTTGTGCAGCACGGTGGCTTGCCCTGCTTTGCTGTCAGTGCTGTTGGTCCCCACCCTAACTCACCATCCATTATGACTGTTCAGTCACATGAGCCGCAGTGCTAGCCAGACACAGAGGAGGCTAGGACTTTGCACACAGGAAGCTATTAGGACAGCCACTCCTGAAAGGTGCACTGGTGTTGAACTGAGATGCCTTTAGATGCCTATAGATGCTTTTATGATTCACCCTTGAGGACAAGCAACAAGCAGATGGGGTATCTTATGTTGTAGCTGTTACTGTTGGCTAGTTCCTAAGTGTAGCTAAGAACTAAGAACTTCCTCTTTGAAAAATACCAGGAATAAAAGGATCTTTTTTTTCTCTTCCTGTCCTACCTTGTAATTTGGCTATAGACCTCTCTGTGGGGTTCTGTTCTTCTGAGGAGATAAGTATAGCTGGTAGGTGCCAAGATGACTGGAAACCCCAAGCAAGGCTGAGACCTCAGCATGAAGGCCTCTTATGCTCCATATGCTCATGCTTATTTCTTTTTGTTACTTTCCAGCCTATTGAAACTCAAACTTACAATAATTTAAGGATAATTGGCATTATTTAAAAGTATCTATTCCCAGGTCTCCACTTTTGACTACAAGTCCTGGGGAATTCTGTTTATTTAAAATAGTGTCAAGGATACACCTCTGACTTTGCAAGGTTACAGGGGATGTGTGTGTGTGTGTGTATATATATATATAAAAATTTGCCTCTGTGGGCAGATGTGTGTATGTGTGCATATGTGTATGCCCTGATAATTAAGGTTGAAGTCTACTATATCTGGATAGTCTTCTGGGCTTGGTGCAAAATGGAGGACTCCCTTCACTAGCAGGGCTTCCCCTTTTCTAACCTTAACTTGCATATGCCTCCACTTTCAGAATGTCACATAGCCTTAGATTACAGGTTCAGCTTCCTCTCTCCTGATAAGAACATGTTCAGCTAGCACCTGTGATTCCTGGAATGCCTCCCTATGCTTTAGGCATCTCAGTGCCTAAAGACTTCAGCCAATGACATTTGCCCATCCTTTATTCCTACCCCATCCCCCCCAAACTATATAACCCCTGAATTACCCCAAGTAAAGTGGATCTGTCTCCCTGCAGCTGGTCCTGGCGCCATAATTTCTACACATACTCACAGGGCTTCCGGCCCCTACCCCCATCATCTCTTCTCCATTTGCCCTCATTGACAGGTATCAGCTGAAGGTCCCTGTGTTGTGTGTATGTGGAGGCCAGAGGTTGGTGTGGGCTGTCTTTTCACTCTCCACCTTATGAACTGTTGACTCTGCTTCAAGGGGAACACAGGTTACCCCAGATTCCATATTTATTTCAATGTGGTAACAGTGTTTACAATAACAACAAAGAAGTCAAGGCATTTTTCAAATACATTTGTGGGAATATTAACTAGGTGGTTACAGTACATACAGCAGAGAAACTCTCAGGCATAGCCTTTTGGTTAGTGGAAACAAGTTAGTTCTCTGAAGGTTTATATCATCTAGGCACAGGACGTTAGATGACAACCAGGTCCAGGGGGGTCAAGGGAGACTGTTACTAAGCTCTGGATAATGTGTTTATATTAACATATAGTAATGTTCCATTTTACAGAGAAAGGCTTCCTAGAATCTGATGTAGATGAGTGGTAGGCAGGAGAGCAGCTCAGGAGGGAGACATAACTAGTAAAATTAATAAGGAAGAAACTTCTGGATCATATCATTAAAACCTATTAGCCTTTATAGTTCAGGTTTTAACCATTTTTATTTGACATCAGTGTGACATATTAAGAGTAATATATCAAAAGTTAAAATAATTGAGAACAGTGTCTGGCCTAATGGAGAGGAGGTAACAAAGAAATCAGGCATTTGAAGAACCAAAATGTACACACTAAAAAAGTACATGAAACAACTAGACTGAGAGCTGAGAGTGAGACTTGTTCCCAGTGCCCACACCAGGTCAGCCTGGCCTACATGGCGAACTCCAGACTGGCATGGGCTACGTAGTGAATTCCCAATCAATCAATCAACCAACCAATCTAAATAAACTCTTCAGGAGACTAGACTGATTATGTGCCCCCTGTATTACAGTCACATACCCTCCATGACTCCTCCAATGATGAACAGTCACGTGGAAGTATAAGCTGAGATAACCCTTTCCTCCCCATGTTGCTTTTGGTTATGATGTTTATCACAGTACTAGGAACCCAACTGAGGTGCACAGTTAGGGGTTTGGGGTTTTTCGAATGTTTTTGTGTGTTGGAACTTAAAAACTCATGATTAGCTGGGTGGTGATGGCACAGCTTTAATCTCAGCACTCAGGAAGCAGAGGCAGGTGGATCTCTGAGTTCTAGGCCAGCCTGGTCTACAGAGTGAGTTCTAGGTTAGCCAGGGCTACACAGAGAAACCCTGTCTTGAAAATAAACACAATCAAACAAGCAAATAAACAACCCCCCCCCCCGAAAGATCCAGGGCGGTTGATCCCCTCTACTCATTTGCCCATGTTTTCATATTGATTACCCTCCTCGTCCTTGGCATACTGGTCATGGGGCCAAGTTTGCTTTAGCCTGGGGGCAATTGGGGTTAGAACCTTTCCCCTAATTTTACTTTTACTATAGGCCAAAAGGAGGCTGGGCCAATTTAGGAACTTCGTTTATGTGGGCACTTTCAAGCCAATTCAGTGAGTAAATGATATAAAATCATAACATATGCATATTCCATATGTGAGTAACCATACATAAGGACGGGTGTTTTTAAAGACCGAGATCTTGGATGCTATGACCTGTTGGGATTATATCTCCTGCAGTCATCACCGTCAAAGGAATCTTAACAATCCTCAGCAAACATACATATCCATTATTCAACATGTAGTCCAACCTTAACCCGAAGGTCACATTATCAGTTTACTTGGCGCCTCAGCCATCACTGGGTTTATTAAGGAAAGGGTGGTGTCCTCAGCTGGGTTAGGGCGGATGGCTGTCTTTCTGACCCTTACTGTCACCTGGGGACATTCTTCCAAGCGTCACTGTGCTGCCATCTCTCCTGCCATTCTCCCAGGAAGAGCATTCATACTCTGTGTCCTGTCCTTAATCCTCCTCTGCTCTTCACAGTGGAATAAAGACTGGCCTGTGTGACTGAGTAGCTCAGTAGGCTTTCCAAGTTCCAGTTCCCCCACAGGGATCTCTAACCAACAGCATCTCTCTACTACAGTCTTTGTGCAAAGCGAACATTAACACTTCACTGTCACATACCTACTTCTAGTCTAGTTACAGACATGGATTTTTTTCTTTTTCTAAAGCCATCAATAACATAACTGGAAAGATTAATTTTCAAGGCTCAATTTCCTTTTCTTTTTGTATTTTGAAATTTTAATTAAAAAGGAATAGATCTGTGTACATGCATTACATGTAATGTGGGGTGCCTCACATTAGATACCTGTATAGACATCAGGGTGAGTATACCAGTCTCCTTAAGCATTTGCGATAGTCTCCGCCCTTTTGAAGTTTACAGTACATCATTGTTACCTGTGCTCACTGACTGTGGGACAGGGCTCAGCTTGTTCTTTTCAGGACATGTTAGGACTACACCCAGCCCTGGGTATTCTGGTTCTTTCCCCAGTTTATGCTAGTTTTTTTCTGTTTATTCTCCCAGGTTCTAAGAATATCCTTTTATGCCTGCTGTCAGATGCTGTGTCCACCCAGCAGCTCAGTCATTGTGACTTTCAAATCTTTGTCACATTACTGAATTTTAAAAGGCTATATCAATTCTTTACTTAGCATTTGATTAGGTGAGAAAGAACTGCTTTTCTTGTTTATATTTATGGTCTTTTTGTGTGATTGTCCGGGATATGGATCTAGGGCTTTGGAAAACACTCTCCCACTGAACCACACCCCAAGCCTTATTCAGTCATTTTGGTTTTTTGGTTTTTGTTTTGTTTTGAGACAGGACTTCTGGGTAGCTCTGGCTGTCTTGGAACTCACAATGGAGAACAAACTGGCACAGAACTGCTGGGCTCAGCCTCCAAACTCTGGGATTAAGACCTACATCCAGTTGCCAGTGTATTATGCCCACAGTTTTGTGTGGGTCTGCGACAAAGCACTGACATTTTTGGTGCTGTAGAAAAGAACCTGTCTGTTATAAGATATTTGATTATTATACATAGAAAACCTAATTGTTAGCAAAACATCAAAGCCTAGGTAAACATTGTGTTTGTCAGTAGTTAAGTGTGTCCTGTAGAGAAGCAAAGCAGTTTGGATTTGGCTCTAAAAGCCCCCATAGATAAGAATGCTAAAAAATTGAAGGTTCCTGCCTAGTTTAAGGCAAATTGCTTGGGAGAAGTCTTGTGTGTGGTCTTTTCTCTATTACCAGAGGGTAAGTCAGCTGGGTGGCCTTGAGCTATACTCAGTAAGGGTGAAGTGGTTTGGCTCCTGCCCTCTTGTCTTGGAGCCTCCCCATCACGATAGTGACGTGGTTAAGCCTGCCAAGGGTGTAGGGAAGGAGCTAGAGGCTAGAGACTTCTTTTTATAGCAATTGGACCAAAGAGCACCCCCCCCCTTTTTTTTAAATTTTTGGCTAGGAATAGCCTTTATGGAAGGAGCTTTGGAGAAGAGATAGAGATCATCTTTGTGTTTGCAGTAACAATGGAATGCTGGCAGGACACAGGTAAAACAGAGCGCTAAGGAGCCATGGGGGGTTTGGAGGAGCTCAACAGAAAGGTAGACTAGCTCTGTAGAATGACTGAAATTTCTAATGAGCTGGCAGTTTAGAATCAAGCTTCTAAATAGATATTCTGTATATAGCTTAGAAAATGAAGCTACCTCATTGAGCTAGCAGGTTTTGACCCGAGTTGACGCCTCCTGTGTCTTTATTGGTATACACATTAAATCATTTAAACCGTTACACCTGTCCTTGGAATGTGACGCTACCCTCTGGAGCTGCGTCTTGTTTTTCCACCTTGTAGAAAACCTGTTCACTTAAAGGATAAGACTCTTGATTCAACTGTACGTGTTCTCTCGTGAGGACTAAATTAGAAATTACAGGGACTGTTCTTAGAAGTGGTGTAGCCCGGACCACACGCAATTTGGGGTGTGGGAGAGGGAGAGAGGAGGGGCTTTTCATTGACTCGGAAACCCACTTTCCCCAAATTTGCTCACCTAAAGGCCTAGACCTTCTCAAGCAGGAGTGGACTGGACGTGCTCCTCCAGCACACTCATCCTGCATTTACCGCGGGCTTTCAAGTTTGGATAGGAACCATCTTTTTCATCCTCTGTAACCACGGTCTCCACAGGAGGTGGAAATCAGGATAGTCGGGGCAGCTGCTACCGGTGAGAAATTTTAAAACCAGTTAAAAGTTCTTGCCTCCGAGGGGAACCGCAGTAGTGCCTTTCTGTACAGTTGGGTTAGTGGTGTTCGACCTAGAGATCGCCAGGCCCGCTGGGTCCTGAGAAGCCGGCAAAGGGTTGGGCTGTGGTTTTTTTTGTTGTTGTTCCTGAAAAATGCAAGGAACAACAACAAAAAAATTCAACAATCCAAACTCATCTCGTCACAAGAGCACTTCCTAGAGGCTGGGCGACCTGAGCAGTGCGCAGGCGCCGGGCGGCGGGGAGCAGAGGGCGTGGTCGCCGTGTCCATTTTGCACCGCCGCAGCCGGGACCCAGTTGGCGGAGGTGAGCGGTGTGCTCCGGTAGGGGCCCGGGCCCGGGGGCAGCGAGTCGCTGGCCCCGCGCCCGCAGTCCAGGGACACCTGCGTGGGCGGTGACGGGCGGCACGGCGTGGCGGCTGCGGTCCTGGTGTCACCGCCGGGAAGGTCCGCGTGCGGCTTGGGAGAGGCCAAGAATACAGATTTGTGTGTGTTACACTCTTTCTCCTTTCTCTACAGCGTTCTCCAGTTTTACAGTCAAAACGTGAGGAAAAAAAACCCGACTTTCTCCGTAGAAAGAATAAGCTTAACAAAAGCATATACGTGCTGGGAACAAAGGTAAACGGTAGTATTTTCCTTTATGTTCTGGTATTTATGAAGGGAAAAATACCTGATTTTATTAGCCCTGGGACCATTCCAGATGGAGCTACAAGTAATAAACATGTCTTCGCCCACCTCCAGTAATAATAGGTGGCCTTTGTTCATATTTCCAAACTCATGGATTAAAAAAATCCATGCTTGCCATCATTTCTTTGGTAATTACTATATATAATTTAATAAAATTATGCTCTAAAGGAAGAAAAGGGATCCAGCAGCATTTCTGGTGTGTGGTTTGTCTGAGTTATCCAGCTACTGGGGCTGTAGAACAGGGCTTGAATTTCCTGCACTTTAAAAATAGAATGTCAATATAGGCGCTCTTTGTGCTAGGACTCAGTGGGTCTATTAATCAATTATGCCTTTTTCATTGAAAAAAAATTTTTTTTTTGCTTTAAAAAGCCTTTGGTGATGGGCATAGAACCCAGGACACCTTGGGGTGTGCTAGCACATTCTACTTGAGAACTACACCTCTGTCCTACTTAATGCTAAGCATCAGCATCAAGCCTAGGATCACTTGAAAACAATCTGAACTGAGTAATTGTTTTTCAGATTGGTCTGTGGATGTGTCTTTTAATTTACACAGGAGGGCACATTGTGGGCAGCTCTATCCCTGGGTTGATGTACCTGGGCCCCATAAGAAAGAAGCCAGCCTAAGCATGAGCCTATTATGGGTCATAGGCAGCCAGCAATCTACATTCTTGATGGTGTCTGCTGTACTTTGTGGTTGTGAGTGGGTTCCATGGTGGAAGGCATTGTTGTGGGAATAGTAAGCAGTTTTGTTCCTGCCGGGACTTACCTCAGTGATGGGTTGTAACCTTCAAGTGTCAGTTGCTTTTGGCCAGTGTTTTACCATATGGACAGAAAGTAACAGGTCCAGGCCCAGCAGACCCATGCGTCCATCTTCAGCCCCCTCCCCCTCATCCTAACACCAAACTCTTCTTCTCATCGGTGCACTTAATTTTTTTGGTGGTTCTGGAAATTGCTCACACTAGGCAAGTGCTTTCCAGGGAGCTGCAACCTCAGCCCTGCTCTGTGCATAAGTGAAAGGGTATCTGACCCACACCAGTTCATGCTTCTGTGTTTCTGGTACCCTGGTTGTATTTATTTTCAAGTAATATGAAGATAGTACTGTAAAGATCCTTATTTTATAAAAGATAAAACAGATTTGTGAAAACCATAGTTTTAAGAAGAGATTTTTTAGGACTGTGGAGTAAACTTTGTTTTGTGGATTATTATTCCCCACCGTTTTGATCCTGGAATCTAACCCAGTGCCTTCAACATGCTGAGTATACCATTAGCTATATTCTCAGCTCCGAGCTCACGAACCCCCCCCACCCCTTTGTGACAACTTCCTAGTTAGACCAGGCTGGCCTTGAACTAACATGCCCCCCTCTGCATTCAGAATGCTGGGATTGGATCAAGGTATCTGCCACATGCCTGGGTTAGAATACTAAATTCTCAACTTTCTGGATGTTTTGAATCCTAGAACTTTGAAAACTCAAGGTCTGTGCTTTGGCGGTAGGAGGACAAGGTGAGCTGGGCTCCATGCTTTACTTAGGAAGTCAGGGGTTGGTTAGCTACGTCGGTTTTAGGCCCAGAACTTACATTTTGTTCCTACCCCTCTGTTCTCAAAATATGTAGATGCATACGACTAGTAACTGATTTAAATTGTTTTAAGTCCAGGTGAACACAGTAACAATGTGACCTGTTCACTGCTTGCTAAGGCGAGGAACAGGAACTGCATGGAGAGGTTGAGTTATAAAGATTTCAGGGTATGTTTGTACAAACGTATGTGTGTGTACACGTGTGAACAGTATATACACACACACACCATTTTTACTTTTAAAAGACAGGTAGTATGTAGACCAAGTTCAGATATCAATCTTCCTCCCAAGTACTGGGATTAACGACATGTGCCACCATGTGCAGATATACACACTCTGATTAGAAAGACACTTGAGAGTCTTTTTCAAGAGTCACAATGGCTCAGCAGGTAAAGATGCTTGCTAGGATCACTGACAGGACCAACATGGTTGAAGGAGAGAACCAACTCCCATAAATTGCTCTTACCTGGGCGTGTGCGTGCATGCGTAAAAAAATGACTTTTTAAAGATGGGCTTATTTCTTGATCCAGTATGGCCTCTACGGGAATTAATTATCTATGGATATGATCAGAGATTAGGAGGTTTTAATTAAAGTTTTCTATAAGTCTTTTATTTACACAGTACCATTCTAAAAAACAAAAGTGCCAGTAAATAATAAGAAAGCACATACCTAAGATGGGGTATGTGAAGAGTAGGTGCTGATGTGGAAAATCATTCTTTAAGAAGGCAGTCAAATTCCACCATACTTCAATATTAACTGATAGGAAACAAAGGCCATCCATACAGGTGGTCAGGGTGAAAGGAGAGAGGTCGGGCTGGAGAGATGGCTCAGCGGTTAAGATCACTGGCTGTTTTCCAGAGGTCCTGAGTTCTGTAATGGGATCCGCTGCCTTCCAGTGGTGTGTCTGAGGAGAACCACAATGCACTTACATACATAAACAAATCTTTAAGAGAGAGAGGGTCCCTGAGGCAAAGAAGGACTTTGGGGGAAGGAGACTACAAGACGGTAAGAGTTGCAGGCACTCAGATCAGATGAGAAGTGGAACGCCAAGGGGAAAGCTTACGTGGCCATTCAAAGCCATGCTCACACTGTAAAGGCCTTGGGTGCACTTGTGACTTTGTTGTTTTTTAAAAGACCAGGTTTCAAGATGTAGCTCAGGCTATCCTAAAGCTCCTTGCTCCTCTTGTCTTAGCTTCCCACGTGCTGGGATACAGGCTCACACCTCCATGTCCAGCTGTGCATTCAGTCTTAAGTAGAATTTAATCTTCCCCCTAAACATCTATTGGGGGAGCCTGTGAGGTGGTTCAGGGTGGAAGTATTTGCTGCCAATTGTGGTAGCCTGAATTCAGTCCCTGGAGCCCTCATGGTGGTAGGAGAATCGACCCCAATAAGTTATGATCCCTCTGTGTGTATGTGTCTGTTTGTCTGTCTACAAAAAATAAATAGTAGATGTAAAAAAATACAGCAAAACCATCTATTGGGAACAAAAAGAAAGGCTATTATATTATACTTCGTGTTTTGGGGATCTGTTTTTCGGTCCTAGAACATTAAACATGCTAAGCAAGTGCTTTACTACTGAGCCAGAGTCTAGGCTTCCTGCATCTTGGGAATTTTCATCTTAGGGCATTTTTGTTTGGGATTTAGGAAATTCAATATATCTGTCAGGAGAGGATCTTGGAAAATAACTAAGTTAAGTACTTGGCTTGTAAGAATTAAGGACTGAGTTAAATCCCCAGAACCCACCAATGAACAAAAATAAAAAGCTGTGTGTGGTTGGTGTAATCCTCAGACTGCAGAGGCAGAGAGACAGGTGGCTGGCCATCCAATTTAGTCTACTTGGCAAGCTCTAGGCCAGTGTGAGATTCTGTCCACAAATCACCAAAAGCCCCCAAACAAACAACCCAAAAACTAAGACAGTAAATACTAAAGCTTTGCAGATTCTAAGTCATAGTAAACCTACTAACCCGAGAACCACCAGCTCTTGGAATAATGCTTACAGTGAAAGCTTAATTTTTAAGAGTTTTTTTTTATGATTCTGTCTCTGTGGGTAAGTACAGGTGCCCATGGACTCCAGGAGTGATGGCTCCCCCTGGAGCTGGAGTTGTGAGCTGATAGGATCCTCTGCAAGCGCGTGGACTCTCAACTGCTGTGCACCTCTCCCACCCTTAGAGTACATTTAAAACAAAGGCCATGGGCCAGACACTCAACTTTATCCCAATAAGAGGATATCTGAGTTCAAGGCCATCCTGGTCTACATAATGGGTTCTAGAACAGCTGGAGCCATATATAGAGAAACCTTTAAAAAAAATAATAAAACCAAAATATAAAATAAAAATATATAAAGAAGTCACTTTTCAATTCACTAGCTAATCTTATTTTCAAGTAACCTACTCTATACTATTTAGTATGAGATTCTTCTAACACACACTAATTATTGCATCTCCCTGGGCATGCAGATGCATACCCGCTCAAGAGAATTTCTGTGACTACTGCACTGCATAATAAGATCCTGCCCCCCTCCCTCCCAAATGCAAAAACCTGGGTGGCAGTGGCACATGCCTTTCATCCCAGCACTAGGGAGACAGGCAGGTTGATCTTTGAGTTTGAGGCTAGTCTGGTCTACAAAGTGAGTTCCAGGACATCCAGGGCTACACAGAAAAACCCTGTCTCAATAAAACAAAAAAAGCCAGCATAGCTGAGTCATCTAGAGATCCCACTGCAAAAAAAAAATAAAGGTGGAGGAAGACCGAGAAAAGCGAGAAAAGACACCCCCAATGCTGACCTTGACCTTCTGCAGGCATGTGCATGTGTACCTGCACACATGCCCACAGAGAATTATTGTGACTGGGCATGTATATAGCTCAATGGTATGCTCTGCTCAGCGTCTGCACTGCTGGATTTAATCCCTAACTCCAACCCCCAGGTTATTCTCTGATGGCCCTTAGAATATTCATTCCATCCTATTTTGTTATTTTGGTAATTATGTATCCCTGAGTAAACAATAAAGAATTACTTATTACTGATTTGGTTTTAGGTCTTAGGGGTTAAGGCACATTAGCAAATTTGGATTGAGTACTATATATAACATATATACATATATATATATATATATATATTACAAATATATATTAGTACTATATTAGAAATGAAATCTGAAGTCTTTAAAACATGTTAACTCATTTAAAGCAACATTGATAAAAATCATTGTATGTTACTAAAAAAATAATTTAGTAAATATACTTCCTGTACTTTGTGATAAAGGTGGCATTCTTTATAGACTGGCAGCTGTCTGTCTTTGGGGGAGACTAAGGGATGCTGCGCTGGTGATTAGCCTAGGGCCTTGCACATGTCAAGTGCGCTTTCTTTTGAGCTATCTTCCCAGCCCTGGGTATTTGTTTGATTGACATACACAAGAAAAAGCTGGTGTTACCCAGATTTGTAGTTGATAAAGGGAGTAGTATTTTAGTGGCTCTTTAAGATAATTTATTCTTCAATTCTGTAACTAAATCTCAACAAATGGTATTTTTATCATACTGTAGTGCATGAGATCATACTTACTGTAAGCCTATTTGTCTGTTACTTTTTTATTTTTACTTCTGCAGTATTTGGGAATTAAACTGCGGGCCTTGGCAGGTGCTCTACCACTGAGCCACACTCCAACCCTTTGTTAAGTTTTAAACAAGTCTTCTCTACATGTATGACTTCTAATGTTGTTACAAAGACCTCTGAACATTGGCATGTCATTTTATAGTCCCCATAGCCCTCACATCTGTTAACTTTATTATTTATTAGACTCTTTTTTGTTTGTTTGTTTTTGTTATTTTGGTCTTTTTTTTATTTTATTTTTGGTTTTTTGAGACAGGGTTTCTCTGTGTAGCCCTGGCTGTCCTGGAACTCACTCTGTAGACCAGGCTGGCCTCTGCCTAAGTGCTGAGATTAAAGGTGTGCGCCACCACTGCCCTGCTTAGAGTCTTTAATGGGATGATTACATTTTGCAAAAATTCAAATTTTAACAGAAAAACCCAGCCTTTCCCCTTTTCATTGTGGAGAATACTGTTTCTGGAAGTAGCAAGCTCCTTTTATTCCTTTTCAAGATCTGTCAGCTACCTAGATCTGCATATTGCTGGCTTCCATTGGTTTCCTAATAACAGTAGCAGTCTCAACTTGTAGCTGAGTCATGTGAGCCTGCACTCTCTCCAGCCGCACCCACTGGCCACACAAGTGCTTTTGTATGTAGTCCTTGCCACACATTTAAAGACATGTATACAAGAATCGGGATTTGATAAAATGACTAATTTTTGCAGCTTCATCATGCTTTTATTGCTTGTTTCTGAAGCAATAAAACAACCGGGTCTCATGGTCCAGACCAGGTTGGAACTTGCTTTGAAGGCTTGTGGGTCTTGAGCTGATATCCTCCTTCTCTGTCTTTCTGAGTATTGGGATTATATGTGTATGCTTTAATCAGCCTAGCTAAGAACACTTCTTTTTGAAAGGCTCCCCCCCTCTGTTTGTGCTCTGGAAGAACACTGAGTAGTGGCCCAGCTCAGTGCTTATCAACTTGCTTGATTCCTTTTAAAGTTCCAGCAGTATCTACTTACCTTACCTCCTATAGCTTTGACAGAGTTTTGTACAAATGGCAGTCAGTGTAGCATCATTATGAGAATGCTTTTGGCTTCACCAGTTCTCTGGAAGAGGGACACGTAGGTTTCTGCCCTCCAGATTTAATGCTGTAGCATAGAGGATATAGGACGAGGCTGATTGTTAAGAACAATCAATACAAAAGTAAAAGTTCTCTCAGACAACAATTCAAAAATCCAACTTTAATTCTCTCCTTGAACTACTCTTGTGCTTTTTACTATGAATTGACTCCTTTCCACCCTCTAATTTGCCCACAGGCCCTCTAATGAAGAACTTTGATAACAGTCAGTAGGTGGACATTAAACTAGTTGATGTGGATCAATTGTAATCTTGTCTTTGAAATAGAAAAATATGCCAGTTTCCAGTAAAAGTTGGAACAGAGTGCATGCTTGGATTTATGTGTGTGCTTCTGTCTTTAAGTAGCATACCATTTCATATTTGTGGGCCCAAAGTAAAGAGCTCATTCTGTTACAGACAGTGCGACTCTTTGTTTCCGACTTCTGGTAGTCAGCTCTGTTTTAAAACAATGTTGGGTCCTGTTGGCTCAGTATGCAGTTGTCCCAGTCCTAACCATTTCAGCAAAGGCTGTGTTGGGAAGCTCTCACAAAGGCCTTGTGTGCAGGAGTGTTCTTGTCCCAGTGAGTGGAATATGCTTTAGTGTACATGCCTTTTCCAAGTGTCTCCCATATATTCTTTGGTTATTTCAGTATGAGATCATTTTATTGGGAAGATGTCTTCTAATTATTGCAGAGGGGCTGATCAGAACTGTTTGTTTCTCTGTGACAGGATGTAATGGAGCTACTTGAAGAAGACCTCACATGCCCGATTTGTTGCAGTTTGTTTGATGATCCCCGAGTGCTGCCCTGCTCACACAACTTCTGCAAAAAATGCTTAGAAGGGCTCTTGGAGGGGAATGTCCGGAATTCATTGTGGAGACCATCTCCATTCAAGTGTCCTACCTGCCGGAAGGAAACGTCAGCAACTGGAGTCAATAGTCTGCAGGTCAATTACTCCCTAAAGGGTATCGTGGAGAAATACAACAAAATCAAGATTTCTCCCAAAATGCCTGTGTGCAAAGGACATTTGGGGCAGCCTCTCAACATTTTCTGTGTAACTGATATGCAGCTGATTTGTGGGATCTGTGCTACTCGTGGCGACCACACCAAGCATGTCTTCTCTTCTATTGAAGAGGCCTACACTCAGGAAAGGAATGCCTTTGAGTCCCTCTTTCAGAGTTTTGAGACTTGGCGCCGGGGAGATGCTCTCTCCCGCTTGGACACTTTGGAAACAAGCAAGAGGAAATCCCTCCAGTTACTCACTAAAGATTCAGATAAAGTCAAGGAGTTTTTTGAGAAGTTACAACACACATTGGATCAAAAGAAGAATGAAATCCTGTCTGACTTTGAAACTATGAAGCTTGCAGTTATGCAAACCTATGACCCGGAGATCAACAAACTCAACACTATTTTACAGGAGCAGCGGATGGCCTTTAACATTGCTGAGGCTTTCAAAGATGTCTCAGAACCTATTATATTTTTGCAACAGATGCAGGAGTTCAGGGAGAAAATCAAAGTAATCAAGGAAACTCCTTTGCCACCTTCTAATTTGCCCACAGGCCCTTTAATGAAGAACTTTGATACCAGTCAGTGGGAGGACATTAAACTAGTTGATGTGGATAAACTGTCTTTGCCTCAAGACACAGGCACGTTCACTAGCAAGATTCCCTGGTACCCCTATCTGCTGCTGCTCATGGTGCTAGTTCTGCTGGGTCTCCTCATGTTCTTTGGCCCCACTGTATTCCTGGAGTGGTCTCCACTTGATGAATTGGCAACTTGGAAAGACTGTCTTTCAAGCTTCAATTCTTACCTGACTAAATCAGCTGATTTTGTAAAACAAACCATTTTTTGCTGGGAACAGATGGCAGATGGGTTTTTCATTTTTAGTGAAAGTGTAAAAAATGTTAGTTTGGTGGCACTGAATAATGTGGCAGAATTTGTATGCAAATATAAACTATTATAAAGTGTTTCAATTATACAGTTCTGTTTCTTGATGAGATTAACACAGGAATAATTCAGATTTGATCAAGATTCCAGTTTGTTTCTTTTTAAAGTATTTCTTTAATAATGTCATTTATATATGATTCAAATATCAGCATAAATATTGAGTGTTAGTAGTCCAAAACTTACCCTTCCTTCTTAAGAGGGTTTTAAAATAAATATTCTTCTAAATTGGCTGAGTTTGTGTATCTGTATCTCACTGGTGATCTCTTAAGTCTGGAACTTTGAGACCAGCTAGGACAAAGAAAAAGCATGCAAGAGAATGAGGTGAGAGCACACATGAGCTAACACCACCTCTGTAACATAGTGTACGTGAGGTCACACTATATCTGAGTCAGAGCACACATGAGCTAACACTGCATCCATGATGAAGGTAATGTGAAAGCAATCAGCTTTTCTGACTGCAAATTCTGGATTCCCAGGTGTGTTTTAGAGTGATTCCCTTCTCATGACAGTATCTGGTAATTTCAGAAACCATATCTCCCCCTCTCCTATTTTTGACAAGCCTGATCTAGTAGTCCTTCCTCGAGCCTCACAAGTATTGCAATCACAGTGACCTTTGTGAATTTTTCACTCAAGGTGGTATAAGCTGTGAGTGTGGGAAGGGCAGGAGTTGGGCAAGCCATCTTTTAACTCATACCTAATGTAATGGTTGTGTTGCAAAGCATCAGATTAACTGTCTAACCAACCCAGTTCACTTGCCTGCAGAATTTCAGGTGGAGCAAGACTATCCTGACAATGTGTATTAACAGAACAGACCTTTGTTAGCTACCAGGTGAAGGCCGATGCTGTCCTCTCTGCTCATTAAGAGAGAATGGTGCTTACAGGACAGGTCTTCTCTCCTTGCTTAGAAGTCAAATGAAAACAAAGCATCCTTTGAAAAAGCAACTTGCTTTTAGTAAGCCTTCAAAAGGCTCTTGAAAGGCCACTGAGTGAAATGGATTTTAGATAGTCGAGTCTTCACCTCATCCTTTAATTTTGGTTGAGAAGAGGTAACATGAT
This sequence comes from Rhynchomys soricoides, assembly GCA_019843965.1. NCBI lineage: Eukaryota > Metazoa > Chordata > Mammalia > Rodentia > Muridae > Rhynchomys > Rhynchomys soricoides. The sequence continues at coordinate 4,271,001 of JADRCH010000013.1, forward strand.
CAGTGATGAGAAAAGCTGGCCCAGAAAAGCATGTTCTGTGCCCAACCAGCCATGGATGAGATGGTCAGGTGAGCTGAAGGTGAGGTAAAGACCGCTCCTTGATAAGTCATGATCTAGCTATTAAATTATGAACGGGGTTCTAAAACCAGATAGTGTTTTCTATAAATGTTTTCTTGGCCACAAGGGCTTGGTAAACGTCTGCAGAATTTCTTCAGTGCTGGGGACAGAGCTCAAGGCCGTGCACACAGTAGGCAAGTACTCCATCCTTCCCTGAACTGTACTCTATTTTGTTCCTTGTTTTTAGTGGGTTACAGGAAATGGATGTTTGAAATCATGAGATACACTGACATTCTGCTTCACTTGCTGCTTTTTCCACTTTACATACTGCAAGTTCCCAAGCAATTCATACTTGAAAACGCAGCTATGGATACACTATTTGTCTTGACAATAGTTACCTTGGAATTTAAGTCTAGTTTTCTATCTCCACTTCCCTGCTTCTTAATCATATATAACATGTATGGTAGCAGGTTTAGTTAGAGGGTTTTATAAGTCTGTGTTAATGGTCTGTAGCCTTTAGTGTGAAGCTAGGAAGGATGAGTGGTCAGGACCTGGTCACTTTGAATGTGGGAGGGAAGATCTTCACAACAAGGCTCTCTACCCTCAAGCAGTTCCCTGCCTCTCGGTTGGCAGGCATGTTAGATGGCAGAGACCAAGAGTTCAAGACAATTGATGGCCAGATATTTGTGGATAGAGACGGTGCTTTATTTAGTTTCATTTTAGATTTCCTGAGAAATCATGAGCTTCTGTTACCCTCGGACTTTTCAGATCATCATAGGCTTCAGAGAGAGGCTCTTTTCTATGAACTCGATTCTCTTGTTGATCTCTTAAACCAATACCTGCTCCAATCAAGATCTGCTGTCATGGAGGTGCGTTTCCTAAACAGAAATAATCAAGCCTTCTTCAGAGTGTTTGGCTCTTGCAGCAAAACAATTGAGATGCTAACTAGGAGGATTACAATGTTTGTTGAGCGACCTACAGCACTGGCCAGGAACAGTAACTCCCCTCAGGTGGCTTTACCTCCACAAAGACCTTCTCACCATGACCTGCTCTTCCACTGTGGCTCTGATGGCACTACTGAGAACCACGCTGAAGTCAGGTATTTTGAATGCTAAAACATCTCTTCTGACATTTTCTTTCAAAATTGAAAATTCTTTATGCCTAATTAAAACTCCTCTTTGGGAAAAAAAAATGTTCAATAGAACAAGTAGTTATTTTCTAAACTTGGACACTTATAGACTAAGAAGGTATTGTTGAACAGGTAATAAACCAATACTGCCCAGGGAAACTAGAAACTGGTCTGTGTGGTTACAAGAGGAACTGATTCTGTAGATTATATTCCATTGCTAAGGAATGACTTAAGAGTAAATCAACACATGCTTGGCTTCCACATCAGAGAGGTTCAGTGGTATGACCTGATTCCCTCACACACTGCATTTATTCTTTCAGAACTTAAGTTTGCTTTTCTTCAGTGGAGAAAATTTTTAAAGCTGGTTTCAGGAAGATAAATCTCATGGCAAATTTAGTGTCCTGTTATAGCTTTGGCCCTGTCACTATTCAAAATACTGGAATAAGCTGTCAGTATCTTTAGAATGGCTGCCTTGTTTTGTTTTGAGACAAGATCTCATTCTCTAGCTCTGGATGGTCTAGAAGCCTCACTGCCTCTGCCCCCAGTGCTGTGATTGCAGGTGAGCACTACCACCACACTTGCCTCTGCTGGAATCTAAGGCTGATTTCTGTCCTGTAGTCAGGGACACACTACCTCATCCCCTGTTAAAAACATCTTAGTGCTGTGTACCATTATTATCAACTGTAAAAGCTGGTTTTAACTTTTAGGAGGAAAATAGCTTTTGTGTGTTCTTTACCTAGAGCATTTACAAGAAAGTCACTTTTGGGAGTGAGACATATTTTAGCCTGTACAGGAGCCATCAGGAAGTATTCAATGCTGCTTCCTCAGCACGTCCCTTAGTCTTAGCTACCAAGTAGAGGACAGTGGGCAGTGTAACCAAGTACACACTTCCTTATTTCTTGGTTTTCCAAATAAATTGAAACATTTTGGAAATGGGTACCAATCAAATAGACCAATGTTTTGTTTTAAATTTCAGTCAAATGATGATAAGCTTTTTTGGCATCTGTTTTTCAGACAGTTAGAAACCTAAGGAAAAATGCCACCCTCAATTTTAGGAAGACACATGAGAGGTGAAAAGATGTCTTGGAAATACTGAATTATCTTAAGAAACAAGATTAGAAACTGAGGTTGGGTCATTGCACGTTGACTGTACTAAAAGACTCCTGACTTTCTCTTACATGTTTCGGGAACAGCACAGAATGGCTTTTTTTTTTTTCAACTCAATCTAAAAAAGGCATATTAAAATTTCATAACATAATTCTAAGACCAGAGATATTTCTTATTTCTTTACTTTTTTCCCCTCTTTTCTTTTCTTTCTTTCTTTCTTTTTTTTTGAGATGGGTCTCATAGCCCTGGCTAGCCTGGACTGTCTGATCCTCCTGTATTTGCCTTCTGAGTGCCAAGATTATAGACCTCATCCAGCTTGTGGTGGGATTTTTGGTTGTTTTAAGTTTGGAATTTCTTCTGGTGTTTAATTTACAGGGTCAGTTTCAGAATAGAGATATAGAATCTATAAAATGACACGAACATAAATGGTGTTTGTATATAACTAATTGACAATTACTTGGTTTTTACTAGTTTTTGGTCTGAATCTGTCTGTTCACACTTTTTTGGTTGGTGGATATGGTAGAATAAGCCTGGCTGGCTTCAATGTGTTCTTAGCATTCAACATAGTTTGGCAGTTCTTTCAGGTTCTTGGCTTGTATCTTTAGATGTTCATCCATGTGTCAACACACTTTAGTTGAAGTTATGGCCTCAGGATTCAGTCTCTTCTGTAGCTAGTTTCTGATCTCTCCTAGTTAAACTAGATGAAAAAGCATAGTTGCCCTTAAATTAAAAAAAAAAAAAATAAGGTGTGGTGATGGTGCTCAGTGGGAGAGCTCCTTGCCTGGCATGTCAGGGAGGCTCTGGGCTCTACCTGCAGCACTAGAAATGCAGGTTGCTGTTCTCTTTCTTTAGTTCATCCACTTCTTATGTCTATGAAATTCTTTTCAATTTGACCTCAGAGGGAATCAGATTCAATCGTTTTAGCTCAATGAGTTATTGTAAGAACATTCTAAATTAAAGTACCTACTACTTGCTATTTGTACCCTAATACTTTTATGACGTTCTGTGACTTTCTGACAAATGTTTCTAGACTGTATAATTTAGATCTGAACTCGGTAGATGAAATGCTTTACTATTGTTAAAATTTTGTATCAAACACAATAAACCTTTCTTGAAATGTGCTTTGTAGCTTGCTAATTTTTAGCTGTTTGTTGTGAACAAACAGTGGGAAAACACAAAAATAACCTTGATGACAGATATTTTCAGTGCTATATTGCTATTATTAAAGCAAACATAGGTATATGTGCTGACATTGTGGACTACTTAGTGGGTGGCTAAAGGGTTTTGCATTTTCAATCAGATTTCTGACTACCATATTTTCTCTTCAATGACAAGCAGTTATTGATGAAATGGTAGCAATGAATTGGAGTCTTGGCATTTTGTACCTTCAAATTTTAACCTGAAAAGGCTGGATGAACAGGAATAAATCTCAAATTAGAATGGCAGTACTAATGATTAGAATTAGTGGAAAATTGTAAATATACAGTGTTAGTAAAAACAAATCAATTCAGTCAAATTGAGTTAAAGAAAACTGAAAAAAAAAACTGGAAATAAGTTACCCTATTAAAAAAAAAAAAAGCGAGTTTAATTATTTGACTAAGTTGATCAATCCAGAAAATAATTTCAATGAAAAGTCAACAATTTTGAATATATTCTTAAATGTAATTGAGTTGGAATCATGGTCAATTTTGAAAATGAAGTCTCAAAAGAAAACTATTTTTAAAAAAACGTCATGAGCCAGACAAGGCATGATGACATAAGTCTTTAGTCCCGAGCATCAAGGAAGCAGAGGCAGGCAAATCTCTGACTTTGAAGCCAACATGGTCTATAAAATGAATTCCAGCCTAGCCAGGAATAAAAAGTAAGACACTGTATAAAACAAACCAAAAAAACAAAAACAAAAGTTGTTGTCAAGCCTGGGGTACACACCCATTATACAAGCATTTTGTTTGAGGCAGAAGGATCATGCATTTGAGGCAATCATGGGCTACACAGTGTAATCCTGTCTCAAAAACAAAACAAAAAAACCAACAACAAAAACAAAAGAGAAAGGTATGATGTCTTTATTTGAGGCTGTGAATAAGTCTCTATGTGTAGTTTTGTTATTAAAGGAATGCTTTGTAATTGACTACTTTTTTGTATGTCTCAGGTACATTTCCATAAAGCCTGATAATCGAAAATTGGCCAATGGAACAAATGTCTTGGGCCTACTGGTCGACACTTTATTAAAGGAAGGCTTTCGTCTGGTCAGCAGTGGAACACCGGCCTCTGGAGACAAAAGTGAATGTTACATCTTTGAAAGGATAAAAAGCCCACAAGTTCTTGGGGTGAATAGAACAACCAAATCAGAAACTACCACTATGCCAGCGCCATCTCAGAATTGACACCGTTCTTCTTTGGAAATTCCGTATCGGGGCATGTATATCAGATTTGTACTCAGTCTAACATTGGGCTCCCCTGGCAGTGCTTAAAGCCACACTGCCTGTCCTCTCAAAACAGCACTGTACTTTGTGCTTTGGCACTTGCTCCTTTGCCAAGAACTCTCACAGCTTTTAGAAATGGGCTCTGGACTTGGACTATGTCTAATCCTAGGTTAGTCATTTATTAGCTATGTGACTTAATTGAAACATCTTAACATTTCTGTGTTTTAACTTTTATCTATTAACTAGGCACACACACACACACACACACACACACACACACACACACACACAAAATCTCCCCTCATAGGGTTATGAGGGTGGTGATTAAAGGAGACAAAGTCCTTACTGTGTTGCCCGGCATGTGGTAGGCATTCAGTAACTGTTATTAATGAAAATGATATGGGTTACTTGCTTTCAAACCCATCCTTTCTCCAGGGCCTTGTTTTTACCCTTGCCTTTTGTTTCTCTGCAGTGTCAGTGCCTTAGGGTTTTATTGCTGTGAGGAGACACCATGACCATAGCAACTATTATGAGGAAAACATTTAATTGGGGCTGGCTTACAGTTTCAGACGATTAGTTCATTATCATCACAGTAGTAAGCATGGCAGTATCCAGACAGACAAGGTGCTGGAAGAGCCAATAATTTTCCATCTTGATCCTTAGGCAACAGAAGGGAACTGTGTGTCACACTGAACATAACTTGAGCATAGGAGACCTCAAAGCCTGCCTTCATAGTGACACACTTCCTTCAAAAAGGCCACACCTCCTAATAGTGTCTACTCCACATGGACCAAGCATTCAAACATACAAGTCTATTGGAGGCCACACCTATTCAAACCACCACAATCAGTGATTGAATCCTCATGCATACAAAGTAAGCCCTCTATGACTGTGATTGTGTCCCTCAATAGATGATCCTTCTGTATAGACTTATATATCATCATAAGACCAGGTTTTCTTCACTTAAATATAAGTTCTATGAAAAGTTCCTAGTGCTACTATACATATAGTATTGTGCTAAACTTATTAATCACAGTATCAGTATTTAGTGAAAAGCTTTGGAACAATATTTAAAATACACATAACTTTCTC
>JADRCH010000013.1:4276818-4426803 GCA_019843965.1 Rhynchomys soricoides
AAACACTAGGATAAACACCTAAATGAGAAAGTACTTCATCAAAAGGCTCCTAGTGCTTGCTTATAGCTGAGTGAAAAGCTGTTGTGTGTACACACTTAAAAGTATGCAAGTCATTCAAGAACATATTTTAAATATTTTTCTTGGTTACCATGGCTGTGATGAAACATCATGACCAAACATAAATTGGGGAGGACGGAGTTTATTTGGCTTACACTTTTGTGGGGGCCCCTGCAAACACCAGGGCTGGTAGAGTAACCATCCATGTGAGGCAAGGAGATCCAGTTCAACATGATTTAGCGAGCCTGTGTTGGTTCAAACTTGAGTCTGACACCAGGCAGTTTATTTTGGTCATATCTAAGTACAGTACAACATTGGAAACGTTTCCTGGTGGGCCTCAGCTCTTACTTCACTGTGCAAGTTGAATGGATTGCAGTCATTACATTTGCTCCCTTGACAGCAGTACTTGGTTACCTGGCTTACAACAAGTTCTAAGTTAAAGAATAAAAGTTCTAAGTTTAAGGCAGAAATTTTACTCTACCAACAAAGCTATGGTGAACCTTCAGGTCCAGAAAGACAACCCCAAGGGGGTGCGTGCCGTCAGCATAGAAGATTTGGGAGGTTAACACCATGACTGATGTTACTGGAAGTCAAAAAGTGATGGGGCTTACATAAAATACAATGAAGAGACTGGAGAGAATGTTGGGCCTCTGAGCATCAAGAAAAAAAAGAAATGTAATGGACAGATTTGATGCTGCATTCCAACATCCTGTGATGTTACGTGGACATGTAACTAGAATGTCACCCATTCTGTCTGATTGGCATCCTGATTTCTAGATGTAGTACCTTGCAATTCAGTTTTCATACTCATGTCATCAGCCTTGCTATTGAAACACTATGGTGCAAATCTGTTGAAAGCAGCAGAGGGAGTGGGAGGGGAGAAAGAAGGAAGGGCTAAACCAACACAAAATAAATGAGCATTGAAAAGGAGGAAGCCATAGCCTAGGGGTGGTAGCACACACCTTTAATCTCAGCACAGGGGAGGCAGGGCTCTGTGAGTTCAAGGTCACCTGGTCTATAGAGTGCATTCCACGACAACCAAGGCTACATGGAGAAACCCTGCCTTGGAAAAAAAGGGGGTGGAGGGTAGAGAAGCCATACCTCAAAGATGGCATGTGTATGCCTAAGACTGTGGCCAGTCTTGTGGCATAGTAATAAGGCCTACTGTTTCATATTGACAGAAGTCTTACTGTACCACCATAACTATAAAAAAGTGGGAAAAACATCCCTACGAGTGGTTTACAAAGTTGTAAAATCTAGATTGTGGGAAAGAAAGAAAAACTCCAACCTTTTTAAAGAGTACCTAAAAAAGTTACTTATAAGAAGCAGAATACTTTTAGGAATGTTTAGGTATACTATACTATATTACTATAGTATTGGTCCAAAAGCAAGAGATAGTCTAAAGAATTAATTCCCATTTTGTTATCATCCTCTCATTTCTGTAGAACTAGCAACTTCCTTTTTAAAAATATCTTGCTGTTCTGGAACTTAACTTTGTAGACAAGGCTGTCCTCAAACTCAGAAATCCACCTGCCTTTGAGTGCTAGGATTAAAGGTGTGCACCACCATTGCCTGGCTGAAACTTATTTTAGTGTATTGTTTTAGTTTTGAGAAGGATGTGTTAGGTGTACTTTTCTTACACTCTACAGGAAAATATTCTGTAAATTTTTGCAATGTGTATGATTTAACTAGTTAGATATAACTGACATACATATAATGCTGTTTAATTCATTATGGTGTTTGTTGATTATTAAAAACTGATAAAAGACAATAATCTATCTCAGTTTAGCGGGGAATAAAACAGGAAGGTTTAAGATGCTATTAACATGTTCTTAGTCATTCACATTTGCAGATGACACTTTTGAGTTTAGAAATAGAATGTTCTTTTTAATGCCCATATTATAAATTGTGCTGGCAACTGTAGAGGGACAGGGATTTTGTCCTGTAGAGTAAGGTTCTCCAGTGCTAAGAATATTATCTAGCACATAGTAGATATCAATAAATACTTATTGAACAAATGATTGTTAGATATTTATATATTGTATATATATTGTGTATATATATATATATATATTCAAATATATATATATTGATATATATATATCAAGCTCCGGTAACTGTCAGGCTGGCCTAAAATTTACCTGCCTTCACCTCCCAATTGCTAGGATTAAAGGTGTCTGCCACCATTGCACTGTAAACTGACCATAATTTAGACATATGTATTCCTCGTTAGGGAAAGAGTATTTTCAGAATGAGCAGAGTTCATTCAGTATTTTAGCACTTATCCCGTCTGAAAACTTCCGTTATCTCAGTCAGCATCTTTGCTTCACTGTATTGAGTAGGACAGTAACTGGGATATCAGCTGAGTCTTTCAGAAAGGGAGGCAGACATTTTCATATAGTCACCAATTAAATCTTCTTCATAGAATTCACTTATTTTTAAAATACTTATTTTTATTTATGTGCATGTAGTGCCCAAGGAGTCAAGAAGATGGTGTTGAATTTCCTGGAATTGAAGTCACAGGCAGTTGTGAGCCACCTGACATGGTATTCTGGGAACTAAACTTGGGTCCACTGGAAAAGTACTAAGTGCTTTTAACCAGTGAGCCATCTCTCAAGCCTAGAAAATGAGCCAGGCAGTGGTGGTGCACGCCTTTAATCCCAGCACTTGGGAGGCAGAGGCAGGTGGATTTCTGAGTTCGAGCCCAGCTTGGTCTACAGAGTGAGTTCCAGGACAGCCAGGGCTACACAGAGAAACCCTGTCTCGAACCCACCCCCACCCCACCCCCCCAAAAAAAAAAGAAAATGACAAAAAGATCTATCTTGTTCAGTGTCTCAGTTAGGGTTTCTATTGCTGCAAGAAAACAGAATAACCAAAAACCAAGTTGGGAAGGAAAGGGTTTACCCAGCTTACACTTCCACATTGCTGTTTATCACTAAAGGAAGTCAGCACTGGAACTCAAACAGGGCAGGAACCTGGAGGTATGAGCTGATGCAGACAGAGGTGAATGGAGGAGTGCTGCTGACTGGCTTGCTCCCTGTGGCTTGTTCAGCTTGCTTTCTTACAGAATAGAACCTAAGACCACCAGACCAGTGATGGCCCATCCACAGTGGGCTGAGCCCTCCCCCATTGATTACTGAGAAAATGCCTTATAGCTGGATCTCATGGAGGCATTTCCTCAAGGCTTCTTTCTCTCTCAGGATTCTAGCTTGTGTCAAGCTGACTCAGATCCACCCAGTACATCCAGCGACACTGAAAACCTTGATCTAACAAACCCCACATACTATCATGTCACCTAACAATCGTTATAATGGCATGTTAAGGTTTGTCAGTTCTAATAGAAACATTAATAGTTGGGCCTCTTGTATTTTCTCACTTAGGTTTGTTCAAGTTTCTTTCCATCACCCAGTTTTAATTCTGACTAGGCACGGAAGGTTTTAGCTTCTGATTCTTCTTATAAAGCTAATTAAAAATTCTTCCTATAAGAGTTTTCTGGAGGGTGCTACTAAAACTTGATTTTTCTTGGGTTAAACACTATAGTTCTTACATTGTGATAAAACACACATGAAACCAAGAATCTAAAGGAGAAGATTGTTTACAGAGCTTGCTCACTTTTTTCTATACTGCTTGTACCTGAAACACCGGCTTTGCTTTGTTTGTGCTGATTCTCACAGACAACATAGACAGTTACATTAGAGGTATCAATCCCTATTTTTGGTAGTTGCTTTGTTGTTAAAGAAAACAAAAAGATTACCAAGAGCAAATTTTAGTAATGTAGAAGCTACTATATGAAAAGTTACAGAAATTTACTATCTTCCTGGTGCCAAAGTACACCCCAGAGCTAGCCATGTAGATTTAAGGTTTGTTTTTAATTGTCCATGTTTATTGTGTTTCTTTAAAGGTTTATTTTAGGTATATGAGTGTTTTGCTTGCATGTATGTCTGTGCACCATGTGTGTTTCTAGTGCTCAGAAGTCAGAAGACATCGGATTCTTTGGACCTGGAGTTATAATTGTCAGATAACATGTGAGTGCTGAGAGTTGAACCTTGGTCCTCTGTAAAAGTAACAAGTGCTTTTAACTACTGAACTCACCTGTTACAAAAACCTGGAATCCTGATTTCAATAACTGAGTCTTTTATTTTTCTCCCCAATTTATTTTTGGAGAAACATACTTGAGTCAATTATTTAAATTTATTTTTGGTCATCTTCTGGAATCTCTTGCTAAATCTCCTTTGGAATGCCACAGTAGTAGTTTTGGACAACTTGTCTTCCTGACTTCCAAATTTTTGTTTGTTTTTTTGAGACAGTTTCTCTTTGTTCAGTTCCAGCTTCCTGGAACTCTTGTAGACCAGGGTGGCCTTGAACTCACATAAATCTGCTTGCCTCTGCCTCCCAAGTGCTAGAATTACAAGTGTGTGCCACTATACTTGGCTACATTTCTTTCTTTTATTACAGCTCTTCGGTCAGGAAGACCTTTGTCTTAATGTATTTTGCATCTGGAGACTAGTACCCCCACTCCACCTCCACCCCAATTTTCATTATTTGGTTTTCCACTTGAAAAATTACAACCATGTAAATTTCATAGTCTTTTAAACTCATCAAAATTAGACTTTAATTCCTCAATTTCTTAAAAAAGTAAAGTTTAACACATTTTGCACGCAGACCCCCTTAACTGACAGTGTAGGGATTTCCCAACAATTATATACTTAAGATATACTTTTACAAAAAAAAAATTTAATTATTTTGGAATATTTAATATTTCATGCCTCATAAAGTAGTTTATTTTCATAAATGTTTATAACTATATGAAATTCTGTTCAATTATTTTGAAGATTTTATGAGGGTTTTGCCTGCATGAATGTCTGTGTATCACATGCTTGCCTGGTGCCCTTAGAGTTCAAAGAACAACAGATCCCATGGAACTGGTGTTACCAACGGTTATGAGCTATGGTGTAGGTGTTGGAACTGAACCCTGGTTCTCTGTAAGAGCAAGTGTTTTAAACTTCTGAGCCATCCCTTTAGTCCTATAAACCTATAAAAGAATTACTGTCTTTATTAAAGAGCTTCAGTGAACTTGTCTATTCTTGTTGGCTTTATTCCAATTATTGCCAAATTTGTCTCTTTACCTAGAACTTTTCAAAGTTTTGGCTTGGTAAAGCCAATGACCTTTAATCAAAGCATTTTTAAAATAAATGCCTAAATACCAGTTCAAATGTAATATTGTTTCCAATGATTTCTCATAAGCTTGTCATCCTGCAGCAGTATATTACCACCCACCTTCTGTAGCAACGCCTTTTCAGAATTTACCCCACCTTTATACCTCCCTTTTATCTTAATAATGTTCCACGTTTTTTTTTTCTTTGAAATGTTACATTTATTCTTTCACAACCAATTTTCTCATTGGAGACTGAGTCTACGTAGCTCAGATAGGTTCCAAATTGTGGTCCCCCTTTCTTCCTTAGCCTTCCAATGGCTAGGATTACAGGCAGGTGCCACTTTGCTCCAGGATCAGTTCTGTTACTATGGTTACTATTTGGTTTGAATTTTCTTTACTCTTAGGGCACTAGAATAATCACGCCCAATTTCCTTGCTGTCAGACTTTATGAATTGCAGGACAGCTTTGTCAACATAGTGAGTCCCAGGCCAGGCAGGACTACAAAGACCCTGTCTAAACAAATGAGCATACAAACAAAAAAACAAAACTCCTATAAACCAGGATATCTGAGAACTCATTGTGTCCTATAGTTTGCAAGTTGGTAGGCCACAAATTACAAAACAAAGACTTTTTTTTTCCTGATGGGGTTTCCTATAGGCTAGCTTTATGTCAACCTTATATATCTGAGGACAAATTGAACTTTCTCAGTCAACTCTACCATTCAAGTGCCAAAACTACAGGCATATGCCAGCACACCCAGTGTTGTTTTGGGTGTGAGTGATCAAACTCAGGGCTTTTGTATATGTTAGGCAGATATTTTACCAACTGAGCCACATCCCTAGCATCAAAGACATTTCTACTGGCAACTGCCCAATCTCTGCATAAGTCCTTCAAATTACTTACAGTTTTGTACTGAGGGGATTAACTCATGTGGCACTTTGTCTACCAAGTGTGCTGTTGCCAGACATTGTTTTGTACAATGTCTTTCTGTTTCTAGTTTGTTTCCTTCTTCACATGCTCTAAGTGTTTTGGTCAGTTCTCCAATCGCCCAACCCCCACCCCCGCCTTTTTGTGGGGAGGGGGATGTAATGGTATCCGTGGTTTCAAAATTCACATCTAGAGAACAAGTCATAAAACAGATTAAGATAGAAAGGAAACTGTTTTATCACAGAAACTATTATTTGTTTGATTCTTGACTTTTGGCTAAACTGTATGTCAAACACCTTTAATATCAAACATAACCAACAGGAATATATATGTGCCTTTTAAAGGGATGAGAGTGTAGCTCGGGTGTAGCATGTTTCCCTAGTATAACTGATGCTCTGGAATTGACTCCCAGCAATCTCTCCATTGTATAAACAAAGCCATGCTATATGAACTATTGTGTAGATGACATTATAGGTCATCAACAAAAGTGATTTTTGATAATTCAACTCCTTTGATTGGAGCAATTTCCCAGTTTACAACCAATATATTTTAATTGAAATGACTTGGAATTTGAAATATTTGTTATGCATCTTTCATATGAATTGTGAAATTAGTAACTCAAATTCTTTTTCTTTGGGGGAGGCAGGATCTCATATATCTGAGGTCTCAAACTTGATACCCAACTGACTATGATCATGAAATGTATCCTAATTGTGCTCAAGGGCTGTGTCCCAGTAGGCCCAGCCTATGAGATGCTAAGGATCAAGCTCCAGCTTACTGAATGCTAGTCAAGCACTTTAGCAACTCAACTCTATTCCCAGCTGTCCTCTTCAATCCCAGCACTTAGGAGACAAAGACAAGGTAGACTTCTGACCTCCTTGCCAGCAGGGGTTGCATACAAAAGTGACCAAATATTAACTTTACAGGATTTAGGTCAGTACAATTCTTAAAGTTTCTGCACATGCATAATACTTTATAAGAATTTAACATAAGATCTTATAAGATTAATAGTACTTTAAGACAACACTGAAACGCTGCAGCTTCTGTTAATGCACTTAGACATTTGAAAGTTAATACTGAATGTAAACTTCAGTTAACTGTACTGCACAATTCCCTACTAACCAAACTAAATATTTTGTCTGATAAAAATTTAAAAGGTTTATTATTTTCCTGTTTGGTGACTGTTAGACTTTTATTATTTATTTTTTGGGGACAGAATTCTGTTAGGCTTTCAGTTCAAGTACTAAACTTCAGGTGTGAACCATCAACACTTACTATGTTTTCTCTTTCATACCTATTCTCCAAGGTACAGTAGAGATAATTTTTTTGTTTTAAGAAAAAAATAACAAATGCAAGTTTTGTATTCTGGCCAAGTTAAACATAAAATTCCAGAACTGCATGGTGACATTACATTTTCCATGTAGCTTCAAGTTGCCCCTTTTGCTTGTATCATGTTATTATATTAATATATATAAAATATGGCTGGGCAGTGGTGGCACACGCCTTTAATCCCAGCACTCAGAAGGCAGAGGCAGGTGGATTTCTGAGTTCGAGGTCAGCCTGGTCTAGAGTGAGTTTCAGGACAGCCAGGGCTACACAGAGAAACCCTGTCTTAAAAAACCAAAACGAAACCAAACCAAACCACAAAACAAACAAACAAAAATATGTTTTTTGGAAGTTGATCCTTGTTTAGGACTATAAGTTTCAGGATATGCAATGACAGAATCCAATTTCTCAAATTTGGTTAAGCTTCACAGCTAACCAGCAGCACAGCCAATTTTCAAGACCACCCTGAGCTCTAGGACAGAAAAGTTTAAACTTGTTTACACTGTTATTTCCTTGGAAAAGTTACCAAGCCACCCAAGTATTTCCTTAGAAAACTTTTCCCCACAAATCTATGTTTTTTAGTGCTTGGGCATAAATCCCAGGGTCTTGCACATATTAGACAAGTATTCTAAGCTACATCTTCAACAAACACATGACTTACACTGTATCATGCCCACCCCTCTCTTTTATATTTTCATGTCTTTCCTTACTAGGAGGAAATCTCATAGTGCTCAATTATTATGGTGATATTAAAGACTAGTAACAGAGGAACGTGTCTTTGAACAAAGTAACTTGTTAGATCAATGAATAACTGTGTATGCATTGCTGAATGAGAATGGAAGCTACATGTCTGAGACCTTTAAAATGAGATTAAAAAAAGTAACTTGCAGATTCTTACGTGTAGAATCATTTAAACAATCTAATGGATATTTGTTGTTTCACTTTGCAAATTATTCTGTAGGTTCTTTAATTATTCTTAATTCTACTTTTTAAAAAACTTAGCATTTTTTTCTCAAATGAACAAATAACAGGTTGAAAATAGTATGAAATAAATTAATTTAAAAACCTCATTTTACAGTTTCTGTAAGAATTCTCATGTTTTCAATTATGAGAAAATAAGTTTTAAAACACTGATAAAAGTAAAAAAACTATATATGTTTATAATTTGCCTTTTTGAAGTTGCTGTTAAACATTTAGTTGAGGATTAGGGGTTTTTTTTGAGACAAGGTTTCTCTGTGTAGCCCTGGCTGTCCTGGAACCCACTCTGTAGACCAGGCTGGCCTCGAACTCAGAAATCCACCTGCCTCTGCCTCCCAAGTGCTGGCATTAAAGGTGTGCGCCACCACTGCCAGGCCAGAGTATTAGGTATTAATATCTACAATGTTATATCAAGTATAAAATATATTTCCTCATATAACTTATGAATCTAAAGAACTGTTAAAATTACTATATAGCAACATATAAAATATACCTATTACATATATGAAAATTAAAGCAGAATAATACCGTAATAGGATGTTTTAATAATTCTTTTTTTTTTTTTTTTCAAGACAGGGTTTTTCTGTGTAGCCTTGGCTGTTCTGGAACTCACTCTATAGACCAGGCTGGCCTCGAACTCAGAAATCTGCCTGCCTCTGCCTCCTGAGTGCTGGGATTAAAAGTGTGCGCCACCAATGCCTGGCTTTTAATAATTCTTAATAAAAGAATTACAACAGTAATCTCTGTAGGTTGAGGCAGGAAGATTGCCATGAATTAGAGGCCAGCCTGAGTTAGAGTCAGATCTGGTCCTAAAATAAAATAGGGGCAGGAGGCTAGGCCACCACGGTCTACAGAGTGAGATAAGGCCAGCCAGGTTTACACAGAAAGACCCTATCTAAAAAAACCCAACCAAACAACAACAAAACCGCAACCAACCAACCAACCAAAAGACTTGAATCAACTTTACTGAGCAATTACAAAATGACAAACAGAGGTATTGAGAAACTTATTTTATTTCAAAGCAACAACTATACTGTTTTGTCACAAGGTAAACTTGACAGTGAACAGTTTTACAAAAACTAACTAAAATTAAATAGCATTCATATCAGAAAAATTACAAAGGAATAAACCTGAAGTAAAACATTTTCTTGACAGCTAAAACAAGCCTAATTTGGAAGTAATCAAGTATAGAGAATAGAAGCCATAATATGAAATCAATCCAAAAGATTTTGCTAATAATTTTCATAATGTTTATGACAAAAAAAAAAAAAAAAGCAGTGATTAAGCTTTGAGCATTAGTGAATTTGTACAACAGAGTCCTAAAACAAAAGTAGAGTCGAGGATCAAGATTTCCAAATGCA
Organism: Rhynchomys soricoides; assembly: GCA_019843965.1. Lineage (NCBI taxonomy): Eukaryota > Metazoa > Chordata > Mammalia > Rodentia > Muridae > Rhynchomys > Rhynchomys soricoides. The sequence continues at coordinate 4,286,623 of JADRCH010000013.1, forward strand.
GGGCAAATGGGTGCCATGGGTTATGGCTGGTAAGACCCAGTCTTGGCGCTCGGAGTTGGGCAAGCAGATAAAAGTCAGTATGGGAAGGCATCAGGAACATAAATTTCTTAATTAGGCAAAATTTCTGGTTCCAACTGGTTTATCTGTGTAGCTCTGGCTGCCCTGAGATCTGCATGCCTCTGCCTCCCAAGTTCCTGGATTAAAGGTGTGCACCACCACATCCAGCAAATATATTAATACTTTAGGATTTTAACACCGTTAAATGTTCTTCTGGCCCACACTAAGATCTCAAATTACTTAATACATTTAAAGCCTGTCTTTCAGTAAAACTGTAATGTTGATGACCCATAAATTTTACTTAAGTGAGGACTGAACATTCCTACTGAACACAATTTCATGCTAGCTGACCAACAAATTGTCCTTATTTGGTTAGCCAGTTATTGTATTCTATTAAATAACAGAACTAACATATTTACTGAATTGAATGTGGAATTAAAAGCCCTATTTACAAAATTAGTCATTAAATGAGCTAAGGTATCCTGGGGCTCAAGCATATTTCACTAGCAGGCTAGTAAGGAATACAGAATCCTATTATTATGATATAATAAAACTAGTTGCATATAGGTAAAGCTACTTTTTAAAATCAATACCCAAGAAAATTTCTACAGGCTAAGTAGGACTTTCCATAGAACTTTACTGTAAAAGGCAGAATGAAACCAGTAATTAAGCATTGCTAGAAGCTGACAGGAATACATATTTAGTGTAAGTAGTTTAGCTCATTAATGGCAAAGGTGTGTTACGTTAGACAATGATGAGCTCTCAGAAGGGTGGCATGTAATTAAGTGGGATAAAACCTATATACTTTAATACCTAGGAACGAGGAACTATGACCTATAAGTAGCATATATTTATTGAGGACAAACGTCATTTTCTTAGGGAAAAAGTATGCTATTGTGGGGCTTGACAACAATCTGAACACTGGGACATACAGTACCATTGTGAAATATTTATGACAACCTGTGCTTAACACTGCCTTCTAAGCTTACTTTACAGGCATTCTTTATCATTTTCCTTATTTCTATCATAGTAAGTGCTGGGTAGTGTGAAGACCTGGATTTGATCCCCGAAGGAACAATACTTTATACTTTTAAGGTAAGAATTTTGATATTCAAGCTGATATATCACATTTCTTCATTTTGAGAAGCCTTTAAAATGTTTTCCCCATTTCACCAATTCTTTTTTTTGTTTGTTTTGTTTCGTTTTTCGAGACATCCCTGGCTGTCCTGGAACTCACTCTGTAGACCAGGCTGGCCTCAAACCCAGAAATCAGAAATCCATCTGCCTCTGCCTCCCAAGTGCTGGGATTAAAGGCGTGCGCTACCACTGCCTGGCTCCATTTAATCAATTCTAAGATCCCTATGACATAGTCATTACTATAATGCACACTCTATAGTTGGTAGATAGACTTTTAGAGTTTATTTGCCTCCCAGAAGCTTACTCACCTCAATTTTGACCTTCAGTGAAATAAATTAATTTTTTCCCCCCCTAAAAGGCCTTGTAGGCCTTTACAGGCTGCTCCTTAAGACATCTGAATATTTCATATTTTTTTTTCTTTCAATACATTGTTGGTTTACACCCATGATCTACATGCGACTTAACATTAGCCATATATGAAAGACTTCCAATCACAAACGGTTTGGGAAAACAAATGTTTTATTAGCAATAGTTTAATTTGTATAAATGAAGACTTTGTATGCTAGTTTTTCAGAATCTTTATTTACAGAATTCAAATTTAATCCTTCAATTTGACTATACAGAAATCAAGGCAATCTGGTATAAGAAATCATGCATTGAAAGAATTTAGTTTCTTACCAGAAAACAAGTGTCTGAGACAAGGACATGACTGCTCCAAGGTATGGCTGAGGAGGTTTTTATTGTAGATTATGAAGGAGAGCACAGCAGGGGACATCTAGAAGAGTCCAGAGTAGGGAGAGAAAGTATGGCCAGCAGAATGAATGGGCCATAGGGGTGAGGGAGCGAGAGGCTAGGACTGAGAGCCACAAGAGTACACCGCTCAAGTAGCATGGTTATAAAGGAAAACAGAAGCTGGGGGAAGGGAAGCCCATAAGTTGGAGAACTTTAGGGTAGGGGTGGGGTGAGAAAAGTTGAGCAGAGCTAGGATGCTATGCTGAATATGTATGAATATGAATATGAATAGGTACTTTCTAGGCTGAGGGCTTGGAGGCCAGCATGCTCTTTGGCATGCTAATAGATACCACTGGTAGCCATTTGTGCCCAGTTTCTTTCAGACCAGACACCCCCTGACAACTACATAAAGCCATTACAAAGTTTTCTGGAATTATACCAACACAGAACCTCTAGAGAAAATATTTAAAACCATTGCAAAATTCCCCTTAGTTACACCAACATACTACTCTCTAGAAAGAATGTTTCTGATTAAAAATTTTTTCAGAACTTAGTCAGATCTCAAACCTAAGTTGTTCCTGCTACAGATATACAATCTAAAACAGACAAATTATCAACTTATAAAACTAAAATTCCTTGCATTTTGGAGGCTCTCAAGCAAATCAGAATCACTAATTTTAAAAACTTAGGATAGCTATTATTACAAAGCTTTAGTTTGGGGACTTTACTTTCTATTTATTTTTCTTTCAGTTTTCCGAATCAGGGTTCTCTCTGTATAGCTCTGGCTGTCCTGGAACTCACTTTGTAGACCATGCTAGCCTTGAACTCAAAGATCCATCTCCCCCCAGCCCCCAGCACTGGGATTAAAGGTGTATGCCACCACGCATGGCTGGGTTGTTTCTTAAAGTAGACTCTAACTTGAAGTTTAATTTTAATTAATTAATTTATTTATTTATTTTAAAATTTAGGGCTATAAGATGGCTTGAGGGGTAAAGGAGCCTGACGCCAAGCTTGACAACTAACTCAGCTTGATTTCAGGGATTCATACAGGAAGTGGTTATCTGACCTCCACTCCAATACTGCGGTATGTGAGAACAGGACATGTATGTACATACTCATATACACATATACAAAATAAAAAAAGTTCAAAGTTTTTAATTAATTTCACCTCCATGTGTATGGAGGTAAAAGAACTTGCAGAAATTGGTTGGCCTCTTCTACCATGTTTGTTCCAGGGATCAAACTTGCATTCTCAGGCTTGGTGGCAAGTGTTTTTACCTGCTGAACTATCTTGCTGGCTTTGACTTTAAAATTTCAATTATATGCTTGTTTTTGAAGCGAATATTTCCCCATTGATCAGATTTTTAGACAAGTGAGGTTTATTAATATAGTTGTATACCACGTTGAGTTTTACATTATAAAAAATAAAGAGAAAAATGAGTTGAAACCTTTGTTTATATTCTAAATGAGTCATATTCAGAGAAAAACATTCACTGTAATAGGATAAACACTTATCTACCCAAATTATTATTGTCATGTTTACTAACATTAACAATCTAGAATCATCATTAACATCACGAAGGGTGAGGCAATACTGGGCCTTATGCATGCTACACAAACACTGATTCAAGAATATTTTTTACAACAACACCAAATATGAATTTCATTTTGTATTCTGATAAACTTAATGTGGTCATTGAAACACGAAACTTGAGACTGCCTTTCCCTAAAGTACCATTCACACCATGACTAGAATAAAGAAGCACACAGAAAACAGTGTCTATATGCTCAAGCTCAAATTAAAATATTAGAAATTTCATCTTCTTTATATTTGCTTTTGTATGTTTTCCATTACTATAATACAAGTAATAACTTTTAACTCAGATAAATCCTTTTTCTAACAGTTGAAGCTAAAAAGGCTAGGGTGTAGCCTTTTAAAAGCTTACCAAACATGTTAGAGGCCCTAGGTTTGATCTCCAGCAAAAACAAAACAGGAAAGACAGCACAGTAGCTAAGAGCACATCTTGTTCTTGCAGAGGACCCAGGTTTGATTCCCAGACCCATGTTGTGGCTCACAATTGTCCATAACTCCAGTGCCAGGGAGTCCCATACTTTCTTCTGACCTCCTAGGCACTAGATCCACAGGTAGGTAGATAAGCATGAGGAACACACACACATAATATAAATGAAAACACACACATAAATATAAATGAAATCTAAGGGAAAATAAAAACAAAATCTAACAAAACCTGTTCATGCATGTCCAGAAAAGCAAGCGAATAAAATGAGTTGCCTTTGTCTTGGCTTTTTAAAAAAAAAAGATTTAATTTTATGTATTTGAGTACATACACTGTAGCTGTCTTCAGATACACCAGAAGAGGGCGTCAGATCCCATTACAGATGGCTGTGAGCCACCATGTAGTTGCTAGGAATTGAACTCAGGACCTCTGGAAGAGCAGTCAGTGCTCTTAACCACTGAGCCATCTCTCCAGCCCATCATGGCTTTTGTATCTGTGATAGGTTCTTACTTTGTTGCTTGGGCTTCTAATGAATCCTAATTTTTAAAAATTTTATATTTGAATATGCTGTCTTCAGACACACCAGAAGGCATCAGATTCCATTACAGATGGTTGTGAACCACCATATGGTTGCTGGGAATTGAACTCAGGACCTCTGGAAGAGCAGCCAATGCTCTTAACACTAAGCCATCTCTCCAGCCCATAAATCCTAATTTTTACACCAGAATCAGTTTCATTGCATTATCTAGTGGTTATATATAAAAACTAAACCATATTCAGGCTGGGAATGGTGTATGCTTCTACTCCTAGCACTTGGGAAACAAAGGCAGGTGGATCTTTAAAGTTCAAGGCTAGCCTGGCCTACATGGTGAGATTTAGGCCGGCCAGAACTCTTTTTTTTTTGTTTGTTTGTTTTTTGAGACAGGGTTTCTCTGTGTAGCCCTGGCTGTCCTGGAACTTACTCTGTAGACCAGGCTGGCCTTGAACTCAGAAATCCACCTGTCTCTGCCTCCCAAGTGCTGGGATTAAAGGCATGCGCCACCACTGCCTGGCTCAGCCAGAACTCTTAAAAAGAAAAACAAAAACCAAAAATTATCATCAACCCTCAAAATAGAATTTGTATTTATTTAGTGTGGTGGTTTGAATATGTTTGCCCCAAGAAGTGGCACCATTAGTAGATGTGGCCTTGTAGGAAAAAGTGTGTCACTTTCGGGGGTGGGCTAGGAGACTCTCCTCTTAGCTGTCTGGTAGTCAGCTTGCCTTTAGAACAAGATGTAGAACTCTCAGCTCCTTCTCTAGCACCATATCTGCCTGGGCACTGCAATGTTTCCCACCTTGATAATGGACTGAACCTCTAAACCTGTAAGCCAGCCCCAATTAAATGTTTATAAGAGTTGCCTTGGTCATGGTGACTGTTCACAGCAATGGAAACCCTAACTAAGACAATTAGCTTTTAAGTAGTTTCAAAAATCACACTAGATTTACCTACCATTTTCCTCTAATACTTTCCTTTTGAGGCCTTGAAGGCTGGAAGAATAAATGATAATGGAACCGCTCAATTAAAAATTCAAGAAGTGGGGCTTAAGTGCTTACTGCTCTTGCAGGGGAGCAGAGATCAGTTCCTAATACCCAGGGCAGGCAGTTCATAATGCCTGCAACGTCCAGTTACAGGGGATCCAATGCCTCTGACTAGTGTGCAGTGTATGTACACACACATGCACGCGCACACACGCACGAGCTTTCTCTCCCAAAATTTAAAAATGAACAATTCTTGAAATCTTTTCATTTTGCTTTAAAAACTTACAGCAAAACTAATTGAAGCTAATTTGAGAATTATCTAATTGTGAAATTATTTGCCTAGTTCTAGTATTAATTTTCATTTGTAACTCTGAATTAAATGTCTGCACAGTACCACTCCGTTTTTATAAATTTCCAGAGGGAGTGACTGTGAGGTAACATGATTACTTCAAATAATTTTTAAAAATTTCCAAGAATTTCTCTTTCCTCTTCAAACCTATACTATTTACAATAAAGAAAATAAGACTCTGCTCATCCTTAATAAAATTTTTCTTATCCACAGTAAAACAGTGATAAATTTAATGAATCTACTTGTAATATTTTATAACTTCAATTTACTTACAATTTGTTCACCCATTCACCTATATTTTAAACAGCTGCACAGAATATTAACTTTTGATACTAGACACCTTACAGATGCTTCAAAATGTTCTACTATAAACACAACAAACATAGGAAATCCCTGGAGTTTATTTACTAAGCTAAAAATTCTAAAACTGAACTACTGTAGCTGGTTGAAAACTATCTGAGAAATATATTATTGGCTATCTCACATGTTAAAATACATTAATATATGAATGTTAAGATATAATGTATAGGTTAGTGCTTTGGAGATCTGGATGTCTTAATTTTGTATTTTAAAGTTGAAAATTTCATTTATATTTCTAGTATCTTTAAAATATATGTAAGCAGAGGAGGCACAATTATTGATAGAAATGCTAATATCTGTCAGATGCATTAAAATAATGAAAGATTTAAAAACTATATAAAATTAGTAAAATGACAGTTTCCTATGATACCATCTGTTTAGAGAGCAAAAACCTATCTCAAAACCAAACAAAATCCACCACATATACAGATACCAAGTTGCTCAGCTCATGGGAGGAATAGTTAACAGCATGCTGCTGAAGAAATACTTGACACACATGAGAAATTTGGCCTAAAATTTAAAATGTACCAGAGACAGAGGACCAACAAGATGCCATATCTAGTCAGGCAGTGGTGGCACACGCCTTTAATCCCAGCACTCGGGAGGCAGAGGCAGGCGGATTTCTGAGTTCGAGGCCAGCCTGGTCTACAGAGTGAGTTCCAGGACAGCCAGGGCTATACAGAGAAACCCCATTTCAAAAAAACCAAAAAAACCAAACAAAACAACAACAACAACAACAACAAAAAGCCATATCTAGTAAAGGTACTTGCTCTATATAACTTGGTGACCTGAATTTGATCCCTGGAACTCTTTTAAACACTGAAGGAAAGAACACACAAAGTTTGTTCCCTTTTGACCAAATCGGACATGCCCAAATATAATAATAATGTGGGCGGCATGGAGGGACCTTTAAAAATAAAAAGCTCAGAGTTAATTATCCAAAAACAAACAAACAAAAATGAACAACTTAGAAAGGCTGATGCATAATATACCAACTGTGGACTTTGAATTTTATTCTGCAGAAAAGGGCAGTGTTTTAGAAAATCAAATCAGTGGTATACACCGAAGATGATAAAAATTTTAGACTAAAACAGATACAAAAAAAAAAAAAAAAAATCCTTGGTTGAGATGCCGGTAAGAAAGAAGTGAGAAATAACTCTGCACTTAAGTACAGCAACAAATCCCAAATTGGAGGAATCAAGAGACTATGGCTGTTTGGGCCGCTGACAAACATGAACAAATTCAGTGCTTCTTGGAACTATTTATTTGACTCTTGCTAAAGTGATCAAGAGGAAAACAGATTGAGACCCAACAAAGCACTATTAATAAAAACCTGGTTAATCACCTATTTAAACATTTTTCCCATGTTCTTTTAATGGTCTTGGGTAGAGGCTCTTGAGTTTGAATAAAAACATTTTCTTCCACCTGCAAAAGCCCAAAAGGCTAAGGAACATATAATTCTTTAGGTTACCTAAAGTACTAAGACTGAATTTTATATTGTCTAAGTTACCCTAAAGTACTAAGACCAAATTTTATATTAAACTAAAAAGTTCGAGACTTCTAATTCTATTTAATACATACATGTTGTGCATGTGGTGGGCATCTGCATGCCACAGCTTGAGTGTGGCCAGAGGCAACTTATCTGAGTTCCTTCTCTCCTCCTATCACACAGGTCCTGGGGAACTGAACTCAAATCAACCAGTCACCAGGCTTGGCTTTGCAGGAACCTTTCCTAGCAGACGCATCATCAGCCCCAACTTCTAACACTTTTACATTCTATTAACTGTAACTCACTCTTCTGTCTTCTTTTAAACACCCCAAATGTGTAAGCTTCAAAATCTTTATACTTGTGATTGCACTACCCAGAGGTCTTCTTCTGGATACCGTATATGGTCTGCTCTCATGTTTACTATTCAGATGTTACCTACAGAGGACGGACATCCCCAAACATGCTTTCAAAAGTCTTCAAAAAGCAATCACTACCACTACCATCTTTTTCTCCATCCTAGTACTCACCCACTACCCATCAGTACTGTAAACTCCATGAAAGCCAGGGACTTACTTATTTGGGTTTGTGATGATCTTTAGCACTGAAATAGAATACATTTTTATTTCTCACAGGATAAATACAAATCTCAAATATGCTGTCCAGGCTGACCTTGAACTCACAGAGATCCACTTGCCTCTGCCTTGAGTGTTTCAATCTCAATTAAAGGTGTGTATCGTCATACCTGGCTGCTTTTGTACTTTTTCGGTTTAACTACAAAGGGCTGGGTTTACATGTAGGTACCACACCTGACTTCAAATATATATTTAATGCTATCTGACAAACATTTAACATTTTCATTCCATTAGAAAAGAAAATATAAAATTGATATCAAAACCTGTAATTAAAGAAACATACAAGTTATCACTTTCCAAAGGCATTATTCAATGGGGGTGAGGATGCTTCACTAAGGAACACCCATTGGGCACATGCATTATTAAGTTAAGGCTGAGAAACCTTTACCGCAAAAGTAGAGTCAATATTTTTCGTTTTTGGTATTGGTGTATGTTGTAGCAGTAGAGCTCGTTGTGAGGCCCTGGGTTTAACCCCTACACACTAAAAGAAAACAAACAAAACCAAAGCAAAACAGAACAACAAAAAGTGAAAAAGGAACAGAGGAAGTGAAAACTGGTGTGCCTACGATATATTTCATTAAACATACAAGAACATGATCCCTTAAGTTTCCGGTGGAAAAATAAGCGGTGCATTAAAAGGTTTCAGGTATTAGAAATAAACTTGTTCTAAGCTATCCCTTAACTCCTTGGTAGACGGGATGCATTGATGGTCTTTCATTTTTTTTCTCTAAGACATGTAAGTAGCATGTCTAAATATTTGTTGGAGCCAAATCTATTTAAAACAATAAGGATATTATTTTTTTTCCCTCTTTTTGGATGGTATTTAGTGAGAAACAACACTCAAAAAAATATTTTTCATAAAGGGATAGTAATACTCCTTTGCAAAAGGAAAAAAACAAAACTAAACAAACCAATTTTAATTAGAATGTTAACTTGTAAAATTGTACGTGTAAAAACCTAGATTACAAAAGCATAACCATGTGTAGTTTCTTTGAAAGATAACCAAATTGTTATTAATGTAAATGCATATAACTTTAATTTTGCTACTAGCTCTTTATGTTTCAAAATTAGTCACAAAGATGGAAATTAACTCTAGATTTCCAAGTCAGTGAAAATATATTTAAAATTTACACTTAAATGTATATTTTAATATATACAGGCTATTTCTTCCCTATAAAAAGATGGGGGAGCCGGGCAGTGGTGGCACACGCCTTTAATCCCAGCACTTGGGAGGCAGAGGCAGGCGGATTTCTGAGTTCGAGGCCAGCCTGGTCTACAAAGAGAGTTCCAGGACAGCCAGAGTTACACAGAGAAACCCTGTCTTGAAAAACCAAAAAACAAACAAACAAAAAAACCCCAAACAAACAAACAAACAAAAAGATGGGGGAAAAGTTATGTCCAGTTAAAGTAATATTAGTGAGTTTTCTATTGCTGTGTAGAGACTCCATGCTTATGGAGCCAATGCTTAACTCAACAGCCCAGAGTGATTGCAAAAGAGCCAATATCATTCTCATATAAAAGCTTTAAATTTGGGCTGGAGAGATGGTTCAGTGATTAAGAGCACTGACTGTTCTTCCAAAGGTTCTGAGTTCAAATCCCAGCGACCACATGGTGGCTCACAACTATCCACAATGGGATCCGATGTCCTCTTCTGGTGTGTCTGAAGATAGCTACAGTATACTTATATAAATTTAAAAAAAAAAAAAAAAAAACTTTTTTATTTTTAGTTCTATTCTATTTTATAAAATTCTATTTTAATAAATAGAATTTATTAAAAATAAATTCTAGCCACAATATATAATCTTTTCCTACTTTAGTTATGGATACCCCCACCAGAAAAAAGCGATTGCTCCTAAAACAGAGTCTTATCTCATAATTAATTAAATTCGTTAAAATTTACTTAATTTTACCTTTAAATTTGAATCGAGAAGTGGTTCCTTTGAATACAATTCCTTAAAAATTAACTGAAATACTTTTAGGATTTCCAGAACACACGATATTGGGTAGAATTCATTGAGAACCTTTAATCCGAAAAGGTAAGAGGCTCCTTGTAAGAAGTAATGATAGAGTTAGAGAACATTATTGTGAGATAGCTGCATTTTCTTGAACATTTTAAAATAATGACTTAAAACATTTCAAATAAGGAACATAGGATAGCCAAAAGTATATTTCCTTCGAAATATAATTAAAATATTCTGAACTTATTTATAAAATTAATAACTATGTTAGCTTTAATCTGAAGTTAAATATTAAGGCACAGAAGTCTTTACTACTTTGGACTTGTTAAAAATCTGTTAAGGACTTAAACATTTTAGTAAAAAGAAGAAAACAGTAATTAAGTTAGAAGACATAGGATTAAAGATCTTAGTATGTCATAGGCTGCAAATTTAATTTCAGATTGTTTCTCAGGTAACCAGTGAAAAGGTCAGCCACTCTTAAGGATTTCTCTACATTTAAAGTTTAGAAATTCAACTTACACAGTTTAATGTTTTCTCCTTCATTTAAAACAAAATATTTAGACACATTATACTAAAGATTATGCTATAATCTGTAGTATTTCATACTTTATTTGTATCTAAAGGAAACTTCAAATCAAGAGAAAAATAAATTTTTCTATTATAAGAATAATCTGAGTTCAAATTCACATAGAATATAAAGACACATTAAAATAAGTTCTATGGTACTTTCTAAACTCTTTCAAACATCTTTTACATGGAAACGCTGGAAAGAGAACTCAAGATTCAGCTGTACTCGGTATATACTCTACCGCTGAAGTTCTTAAGAAACTCTGGAAAGGTGTTCCATCAATTTGAAGTCAGTGCTCCATTGGTGGATCCAACCAACCACACATTCAAAACATGTGGGTGGCCAGGCATGGTTGCCCACAGTTTTGACTAAAGAATTTGGGAGGCAGAGACAAGAGGATCTCTGTGAGTTCCATGGCAGCCTGGTCTACATGGTAAGACCCTGGCTCAAAGACCAAACCAAACCAATTATTTCTTGGGTAAAAACTGCATTTGGACTGAATTGTACAGTTTTTCTTGTCATTATGGGAATAACCTGAGTAATACAATTATCCATGCTAACATTCTACTGCACTACACATTAAAAGCAATGTAGGGGTAAGTTTAAATATAAGGGAGGACATGCATTGGTCATAAGCCGACATTTAATAGAGGGGACTCAAGCATTTACAAATCTGGGCATCTAGAAGTCCTATAATCAATTCCTCACAGACGCAGAAGTAATTATGTTTTTTTGTTTGTTTGTTTGTTTTTTGTTTTTTAATAGACAGATTCTCACATAGGCCTTAGACTTGCTTTATGGCCATGGATGACCTTAAGCCACTAATTCTTTTCCCACTTCCCCAGTGCTGGGATGACAAGTGTGCAGCTGGTATGCAGTGGTAAGGCTAAAACCCATGGCCGTGTGCATGACAGGCAGAAGCACTCAACAGAGCTACATCACCACTCCACAATTATATAGTATTTTAACAGACACAATATGAGAAGAGCTGTTACTAATATCATTACAGAATCATACAAAACATAAAATCACTAATGCAATTAGAACAATTTGAAAACACACAAGTAACATCGATACACATGGAATTACGGTTGTAGAGTATTGCCAACCTTACTTCAGCAGCACAGTCAATACTGGAGATAATTTCAGAATCTTAACGCCAATATTTACGTGCTGCTAAGGCACTGCTGACACTGCTATCATAGAAGCTATGAATAAAAAGACAGGCACTTTCTTCAGAAGATCAGATCCTTGTATTTTGAGGCAGCACAATATGGCCTGCACCTTTTCAAAATTCACAAACCATTATGTGCTGCTACTTTACTCCAAGGTTTTGTTTTTGAAAACTCATAGCACCTGAATAGTAATTTACAAAAAAAGTCTTTTTAGGAAAAAAGCAGAATACATAAAATTCATGTTTGAAAAACCTAACACTAGTATGTATATAATTTTATAGGCTTTCAGCAGAATAAAATGTATTTCCATATCATAAACTTAATAAAAACCTACTGTAAACTTAATACAGTGCTGTAATTTATAGTAATCATGAGATGAGAAAAGCAAGTCATTTTTCTGTGCCAACTAAATAAGAACCTGATTTATTAAACTAGCCAAACTTTTGAATGTATTTAACATATGAAGCAGTTATAAAAGTTGGTTTTTACCTTAAGAGCAGCACACCTTTCAAAGCTGAATTCATAGGATAAAGCTTTATGTTAAAGGACAAACATAACACATGTAAGAGCTCAGTTTCAAGAAATTTATACTAGCAAGAGTTAGAAGACACACACATGAAATATATTCCCCAAAATACATATCCCCCAATCTTCACATGAACACTCAAGATTTATCTCCATATTGGAAGTTACTGAGTTCAGTGTCATTTATTATCTATAACTCAGAACAACACCTTAGGAGAACAGGTCAATTTGTTTTCCTGAAAGTATATAGAACAGGAATCCGTAGCTCAAGCCTAAGAAACCATTTGTATGTTTCTCATTAAAAAGGCTATTCCTTTAAAGGCATATCATTTTATAGGATAGGACAAATTTATACAATAAAATTAACATTCTGATCTAATTGTTTATAGGAAGCAGAGTCATATTCCATCATTCTGTTTATGAGCACAGTCATATTCCATTTAAGTATTTTTTTTATTTTTATTTTTTCGAAACAGGGTTTCTCTGTGTACCCCTGGCTGTCCTGGAACACACTCTGCAGACCAGGCTGGTCTCAAACTCAGAAATCCACCTGCCTCTGCCTCCCAAGTGCTGGGATTAAAGGCGTGCGCCACCACTGCCCGGCTCCCATTTAAGTTTTGTCTTTTCTCTATTATTAAAATGTATGTAGATACATTATTAATAAGTGACTATAGTTTCACCTATTTCTCTATTATTGCCTCCAAGTTTTTTTTTTTTTTTTTTTACTTCGAGACAGAGTTTCTCTGTGTAGCCCTGGCTGTCCTGGAATTCACTCTGTAGACCAGGCTGGCTTCGAACTCACAAATCCACCTGCCTATGCCTCCCAAGTGCTGGGATTAAAGGCTGCCTGCAAGTTTTAACACAATTTTTAACATCTATTTAAGATATATCAACATATACTTGAATTTACAGTGTGCTAGTTTGTTTTCCATTGTTGTAAAAAACATCATGATCAAAAACAACCTAGGAAGGAAAGGATTTATTTCATTTTACAAACCTAATGTCTATCATGAAGGGCAGGAATTAAATTAGGAACCAGGAGGCAGGAACTGAAGCACAGGCCGTAGAGGAATGTTGCATACTTGCCTGCACGGCTTGCTCTCTTCTACCACACAGGACCATCTGCGCAGGGGTAATGCTGCCCAGGAGGTTGGGTCCTCCCACATCAAGTATTAATCAAGAAAATGCCTCCTAGATATGTTCACAGGACAATCTGATAGAAGCAATTCCTCACTGAGAGTCCCTCTTTCTAGATGTCTGTAAGTTGCTAATATAACCAGCACAATCAGTTGCATGAAAATTTAGATTCTCTTCAAACCTACTGTCTAGTTAAATTTTAAACATGTTTTAAAGGGCCTGGAGAGATGGCTTAAGTGGTTAAGAGCACTGACTGCTCTTCCAGAGGTTCTGAGTTCATTTCCCAGCAACCACATGGTGGCTCACAACCATCTGTAATGGGATCTGATGCCCTCTTCTGGTGCGTCTGAAGACAATGACCGGGTACTCACATAAAATAAACATGTTTTAAAACCTACATGGCTATTTCCACTTAAATATTTTACTGAACGCCTACTCTATGTAACCACTCTCCCATTTGTTACACTACAGTTGCTACAGTGGTGTACAAAACATAGCTTTCTCTTTAGGACTCTAGAATGACCTAAATTATAAGAGATGACATAATGAATGAACTATTCAAAACCATATGTTGATCTAGACATGGTAACACATCCTTACAACTGTAACACTTGGCACAAGGATCAAGATTTCAAGGTCATTCTTAGGTACATAATAAATCTAAGGACAGCCTAGGCTACGTAAAACAGTTACCAACACACACACCAACCCCACCTCCCTCCTATATCATTCTTTGTCCCTATACAGTACATATAGACATTAAATAATTATTCCAATGTCGAATGATTTAAAAATCAAGTCCATCTTTTGTGTGCAAAACCTATATTTTTAAAGCCAAGACAGCTAATCTTGAAACAGAATGAGTATTGACATTCATACTTACTTAGGTCCTCATGCTTATGTAGCAAGCACTTCTTTATTCCTCAGCTCTTATTTACATGTGTGTCTGTGTGTCTATATATGTGCCATGTATGGGCAGTGCCTGAGCAGGCCAGAATAAGATGTCTAAGCCCTTGAACCTATAGCTATAGGAGATATAAATACCTGATATGTGTGTTGGCTGGGAAGGGAAGTTGGGTCCTCTGCAAGAGCAGACAGTTCTCTTACCCACTAAGCCACTTCTCCAGCCCTACTTTTAAAAAATGTGTATTACTTTTCATGTCTATATGACTGTACTACTATATACAAGTGGAAGTCAGAAGACAAGCTCAGGTATTTGTCCTAACCTTCTACCTTGTTTGATGCTACAATATGCTACTGTGTGGTAGCAACTCCTTCATTCACTGAGCTACTTCTTCAGCCCCCACTAATTTTTTTTCATTTTAGAACTTTCTAGAATTTTTCTTTGCTAATGTTTTTCTGAGACAGGGTCTCACTCTGCAGTCCATATTGGCAGAAAAATTGCAATCCTCCTGCCTCACACACCCCTCCCCAACCTGGCACTACAAGCATCAGACACCATCTCTGGGGACAATATTTCTTTATGTCTTAGTTTCCTGTGTGTGGTTTTTTTAAAACTACATTTATTTGTGCGTGAATTTAACCACCATGTATGGAGATTAAAGGATGTCTTGTGGGAGCTGGCTTTCTCACTTTTGTTGTTGTTTTTGGTGACAGGGTCTCACTGCATTGCTCTGGCTGTCCTGGAACTTTCTATAGACCAGTCTGGCCTTGAACAGATCTGCCTGTCTCCCCCTTCCAAATGCTGGCATTAAAGGCATGAGGCACCCCCATCCGCTTCACTTTTTTTTTTAATGCTAGATAAATGGGAGCAAAGTGGTATCTTGAGTTTTAATTTCCATTTCCCTATTAATAAGTCATCTTAGTATTGTTATTATTGGTAATAGTGTATCTTCTTTGGAAAAATATCTATTCAAGTCTTTATTTGGTTTCTGCCTATTTATTGATGGTGAAAAAGAAAAGCTGGGCAGTGGTGGTGCATGCCTTTAATCCCAGCACTTGGGAGGCAGAGGCCAGCCTTGTCTACAGAGTGAGTTCCAGGACAGCCAGGGATACACAGAGAAACCCTGTCTCAACAAAAAAAAAAACCCAAAAAGTTAATACTTCCTACCCAAAACTAGATTTGCAAATATTTTCTTCCATTCTCTCTGCCTTTGTGTTTTGTTAACAATTATTAATGCACAAGTTTTAAATTTTGAGGAAATTCATATACTTTGTTGTTGCCTATATTTTTGGTATTAAGTTCTAAAAAAATACTTGTTTTTCTTTTTCTTTTTTTTTAATATTTTAAGTTTTACCTTAAGTTTTCTTAAGGGGTTTTCACTTTTAGACTTTTTGTTTAGTCTTATCTGAAACAAAATTTTTACTACATAATAAGGTCTAACTTCTTTGTTTTGTGTGTGAATATCTAGGTTTTCTTACACTTTTAAAAGGCTGTCTTTTCCCTTTAGAGATGGACTAGCCCATCTCTTGACAAGGAACTGTTTTTACTATTCCATTTCATACCAGATTTTCATTCAAACTAGCCTACTGGGTAGCAATCATTTTCTAGTATGGCCCTGCCATTTCTCCATTCCTGTTCACCTCAAATAACTTGAAATATCAAACTGTCTTTAAATCTTCAAATCTTTGCTTTCAAGTGTGCCAGCTTTTTAAAACAAAGTATGAAAATAAAGATAAAAGCCACTAAAAATGATCTTGCCCTTCATCTTTATACAACGGTTATCATTTCAAACTCAGTGGTTTTTTGAGACAGGTTTTCTTTGTGTAACCCTGGCTGTCCTGCAATTCACTCTGTAGATCAGGCTGGTCTGGAACTCAAGAGATTTATCTGCCTGGTCTTCCTCCTGTATGCTAGGATTAAAGGTGTGTACCACCCTGCCCCGTTCCAAATTCAGTGGTTTATATTCTGGACCAGAATAATTTTCTTTGTTGGGTTTTGGTGGTGCATGCCTTTCAACTTTTTACTAATGTTCTTTAAACAAACAAACAAACAAACAAACAAAAGCCATTCTGAAAGGTGAGATTTAAAAAAAGGTAAACTAAATGTCTTGCTTAAGAAGGTAACTTAAGTGTACATAGGAAAAACACGGCAATCTTTAAATACCTGAAATTAATATTCCTTGCATAAGAAAACAGAATTTCACAGCAATTTAAGAAGATAGATCAAACAAAAGTGTTCTATTTTTCCCTGTCAACTCTCTATTTGTTTCCATTAATATTTTTCCTTGGAAATATTTACTTTTTACTTTATAAAACTTCTAATATTAATTCATCCTGTTTCCATAAAGCTTAGCACTTCACAAAATATTTAAGAGATGTTTAGGCATGTTGCCCAAGCTACATCATCATCTTGACTGCATCAGAATAATGGGACAGTTTTTGAACTTAATAATAAGCAACCGGTAATTTGTTGGCACAATGACAGAACACAGGATCTGAGGTCAGAATCCTGACCATTCTCTCCTTTAAGTCTCTCCCATGGCTGTTATTCTAGTACACTGACCGCTCTGGTGCCTTAGATCTGCAAATGAACCATTAACATACATATAAGCCTTTGAAGGATGCTTCCGAACCACAGCCATCTTATGAAGTTGTATAAGAACATGGAGAAAACACTACCAGGGTTAAGTTCTGATGACAGGGCAACAAATCCCAGGGCACAAAGAATCTACTTAAATAGCAAAGCTAAAGGTATGAAATATTGCAACAAAATTTGTGAAATTAAAAGCTGGGTATGTTAATATTATCTTTGATGTGGCAATAATACTAGTATTAAATCTTTGGAACTGTTTCTTCCCTAAAACACTGTAAAACCCTAGTTCTAAAGTTTGATATGTGAAAGCGACAGAACCATTTTTAGTGCATACTACTAAATACTTAAAAATTCCATTTCCATGTGATTTTTCTCTAAGAAAATAAGCTTATGCAACATATTTGAAAAAAAATTGTTACACCACCACTACCACTACCACCACCACCACCACAAAAATCCCAAAAGTTTTATTTCGTGGCTATCAAAGGAAAACTAAATTGATAGTTTAGGCCAAGTCAGGTATGATCACTGACAACTGAATATGCATTTCAATTCTGTATTCAACTTGCTCATTTTTACATGGAAATTTTTGCAATTCAAGTTTTAGGGCTACGGAGTTATTAGCTCAGTGGCCAAGAGCATTTTGTTGTTGTAAAAGACCCAGGTTCAATTCCCAGCACCCACATGGAGCCTAAGCACTCCTTCCAGCATGTATACACAGGCACACGTGAAGGCAAACACTCATATTTTAAAAAGTTCAAAGTCAGAAGATGAGAACAACAATCACAGTAAATGTCCCGAGGATACGATACACTCCAGCCCTCTTATACACCCCATGAGGGGTTAACTTAAACCACTATCTTTAGAGAAACCATGATATTAAACAAACACTAAAAGAGAAATATATATATATATATATATATGCAGTTAAACACACAAATAAAATTAAAAAAAGTATAAGCCTTGAAAAAAGATCTTTGCTTATTTGTAAACTTCAAAGACAGAACCCTGTGATTTCAGACTAGGGGACAACAGGGCCTTTCTATAAAATACTTTCCACACTAATAAAATTGCCTAAGGCAATTAAATCATTCTTGTTCTAAATTAATATCAAAGATCAGTGAATAGAAAACTAATGGGCAATTTAAGTTATTCAAGAATAAATAGAAAAATAATCAGATATAAATGGAAATATGATGCCAAACACAAGTCTTCATAGCAATGGTGGTGGGTCACTGAGGAAGGAAGGAGCTAGAAACTGATACTTACAAAATAAGAATTGTTGGGCTACTTAGAAGGCCGTTTTAGTAATATCTTCATTTTATCATTATTAAACCTAGGGAAAAAAAGTAAAGCTTTAAAAATTTGATCTTATTACATAAGTAAAAACATTTCAACTGATGCCAGTAATCACTTTTTTCTGATTTTTTTTTTTTTTTTGGTTTATCCAGACAGGGTTTCTCTGTGTAGCCCTGGCTGTCCTGGAACTCACTCTGTAGACCAGGCTGGCTTCGAACTCAGAAATCCACCTGCCTCTGCCTCCTGAGTGCTGGGATTAAAGGCGTGCGCCACCACTGCCCGGCTTTTTTCTGATTCTTATACATTAAAAAAAAAAAAAAATAAAAAATAAAAAATTGGTGGTTATTGATCTCTATGAGGATACATAACTCTGAGGGGGGAGGTGTAAAAAAATCTGGAAATAAAGCATTTATGCCATATTAAAACACACCAGAAGAAAATATTGTTTAGAAATGTTTGAGGCAAAAAATAAGTGGAGCTAGCAACGCTGCAGTCGTTTTCACGGCTGTCCTGTACTTGTAAGAGAAAGGGTTTAGAGCCTTGCACTGCAGCAGGAGACATATCTCAGCCCATCCTTTAAAACAGAACCTTAAACAACTCTGGGGACTTCAGTCACAATGTTTTATTTCTGTGGGACATGGTTATACACCGTACTTGTATTTCTGAGACAGCCTTGCTAATAATAATAAAGCCCAGACTGGCCCTGAGTTTGGGATACTCGTGCCTCATCTTTCTAGGTACTGGGATTACTAGAATATGCCAACATACCTAGATGCGAGTACTTACCACAAGATCGAGCATAGAAATACACTAAATCTTTATACCTTTACCAGAGTATTCCAAGTATATATTTTATTGCAAAATACTTTCTCACAAAAGTATCAGCATTTCTTTTTATTTCAAAATCCACCAATCCTCTTTTACTATAATGCCAACATCAATCTCTACCCCAAAGTCAACTCTACTGAATGCTAAAAAAAAAAAAAAAAATCTCAATTACACAATCTCATTGGGCTCTTACAATGGTAACTATAATCTTGATATATGGTATTTATTTGTCCTACATGGTTTTTTACACTATAATTACAAATGTAACTGTTACGTAATACACTTTCTTGAAAGGTTGCTTTCTATTTGCTGAATACAGCTATTCAGAAGAATGTACACAACTCTTATTTAATGGCTATGTAGTTTATGAGACTATGTCATAACATAATGGGGAGTCTACTGTAATTTCAACTGCACTACAAAGCTACCAAGTGCTCCACAAACTACAAATTCCCCAACATCCGTGAAAATACATTTTAAAGAAGCTACTTCTAGTTAGAAATTAACATTTTAAAAGGTGTTGAGTTTTATTTTTATTTTCCTTTTATTCTTCACATCTGTTCCACGTTTTTGCGTGCTCTGCCTGCTTGTGTATCTGTGCACTTCTTGCGTGCCTAGTGCCCACAGAAGCTAGAAAAGGGTGTTGGGTTCCCTGGAACTGGGCTGTAAGCTGCTATGTGGGTTCTGGGAACTGAACCTGGGTCCTCTGAAAGAGCACCAAGTGTTCTTCTCTTTTAACCTTCGAGCCATCTCTCCAGCCAGTTTTTCTTCCATGATCATTCTCTTCTGCTTTTAGTGTCTAACACAGGTATACTAAGGTTTCCATTAAAATAAGCCAAAATTTGTCCCAAAACAGTTTCACAAAAATAAAGTTCTGATAATGAATTATTCTTCATATGACTGAGAAAATACCAACACTTAGAAGTGTTGCAGAAATGATAAGCTTTCTAATTAGACCCTGAATTTTGTAGATCTAAGATAACCAGTGCCTGGGGATGGTAAAGCCCAATGTAAATGGTTTGGAATGAACAATCCTTCCCAACCCTGCCACATCACATTTGTGTTCTTTAAAAAAAAAAAAAAAAAAAAGAAGAAGAAGAAAAGAAATGAGAGAAAGAAAGAGGAAAAATCTTTTAGAGCTTGTAAAAAGTATGAACAGTGGATACCTAGTATCAGAGAGTTTGATTAAGCAGGTCAGGAAAAAGGTTTTATTTTAGCTTATTTTACTAGCCAGTCCACAGACATTTTTTTAGCAGGAGTCAATCAGGGCAGAAGAAACTTTCAAGAGAGGATTATGCAGCTAACTTTTAGGTTAAGCATATGCCATATTAGTATGTCTATCTGTCAAACTACATCAACACACTAAAAACAGTACTAACCTAAAAAAGCAATTACAACTTATAGTTAATATGCTTAATTCCACAATGCCAGAAGAGACTGTGGTCTCAATTAACTCAGATAAACATATCATATGACAAAAGCTACTTTTGTTAGTAATAACAATTAAGAAATGGTATTGTAAGTTTACTCTGACTAGTAAAGCAAACATTAAGCATGGGGATGGATCAGAAACAATTTTAATGAAGACAATGAAAGAGAAATTATGAGTATCTTTTAAAAATACAACTGCAAATGTCAGGCTCTAAATTAGGACACCGATTAACAACAACAACAACAAAAACAAAATCAAAAAGACAAACAAACATCACTAGTAGTTTTCTATTAAAGTCTTATAACTGAAACCAGAACTTTAACAGAGATCTAGTATTCACTTACCTAGGTCTGTATTTATACAGATGAAAGATAAAAATATGTAGGTTGATGCAAGTTTGTTTAAATTAAAAAGTGTACAAGTCTATAAAACTATATCACTTGAAATTACAAAGTCCAATTTCTAAAAGATACAGAATAGGACATGGCACCATTTTAAGAAATCATAAAAGTATGACTAGAAATATAAAAGTTTAAGGGTAAGAAAAAATAACTTGTACATTTTCACCTCTGGCCTATGTTGGTTCTAATGACCAACAACATTAAGTATAGAATGTTTTTATTATAGTGAAACTAACAATAATTCAGTCTTCTTTATATGAGGCCACATAAGGAAGATAATGTCCTCAAAGTGAAAGAAATACTCCAAAGTGGCCGCAACTTTGCTTTCTCAAATATACATCTGAATCTGTGGTACAAACAACTTATTAGTTAAGTTTTCTTATTCTATTAGCTTAAAAGTGTATAAAAGCATACATATTTGTAGAATTTTTCAACTCTAACATGAAATTTCCTGAATAAAAATTAAATATAACACCATTGAATAGACAGTTAAAAAAGTCCAAAGCCCACAAATATCTGCTCCTCTCTTAAGGACGCACTGAAAACGAAGTATCTGTCAAACAGACCATTCTTCAAACCACATTGGGAACCCTCCACTCCTGGGCAAACTTCCTTGGCCACTATGATGACACTAACGGTGCTCTGCAGTACAAGCTAGCTGACAAGCAGCGTCCATCACCCCACTTCAATTCTTGTAAGAGCCGAGAACAACTGCTATGGTGGTGAGACTTGCTTCTTCCCCATGATGCTCCTACTATGTAAAAAGCACCACATAATAAAAACATACGCATTTAACTCTGAGAAAAGAAGCGCTTCTGAATAGTTTATTTAACAAGTACACTTACTTGTATTGTAGGATAAAATTATTTAAGAAGGAACTTAAAAGGGTAAGGTGGAGAAAGAAGACAAAATTACTGTCTTGGTTATTAGAAAGGGAACCTACAACCCACCTTAAAAGTTAACACATTAACAGTCTTCAGCTTCTAAGGCTATATTTAACTACTAAATTATCAAATTTCTCTCAAGAGTTTTAACCATTTATCAGTGAGTGCACCGATTTCCATAGTTGTACACCAATCAAAAAATAGAAGAACACTTTTGCTCACAAGTTGCCCTGGCTTCCTCGCAGGCACACAGAATTAATCACTACCATATACTGACTTCAGGTACTATTTAGAAATAGTATCAAATACTATTCTATTCAGGTACTATTTACTACAACCAACTACTCCGTCCTACCATAAAGCCCCAAACACCACCCCCCCCCAGATTGAACCACTGGATATATAGCTCTGTGGTGGAGTGTTTGCTAGTACAAGGCCTTTGGTTCAACCTCCAGAATAGTAAGAAATAAATACAGCATTAAGTGTTCAGCCAATATGATTTTTTTTCCCACTCAGGAATTGATCTGGGGCCTTGGCATGCTAGACAAGCATTTTACCACTAAGTAATAAAACGTCCTAGACCCAGCCTAAAGGAGTTAAAACAAACCACAACTGAATGATTGCTTGCTATGACAATCTGAGTTTCATCCCTGAAACATGTAGAGCAGAAGGTCCAGACTCAACTGTTATCTGACCTCTCTGCACGCACCACCCCCACCATATGCACAGTAATAAGATAAAAATTTAAAAATCACAGCTATCAAAAAATTTCCAGTGTAATCTATGTTAAATGTGTGTATTACAAAGCTAAAATCTTAGTTAAGCCTGAAGTTATCAATTTGTAAGAGAAATAGTGTTAAAATTGTGTTAAAATATTTTATTATATAATAATATGCTATTTATAGGACCCCAACTTTAAATGCAAGTTATCTTTCAACACTTCAAGCATCGATTCAGCAACATTGGTTTGGATATTATTTAAAAAACAGAACATCAATTAGAACTAGATATAAAATTTAAGTAATACCCAGTCCTGAAATTAAAAATTAAAAGTATGAAATAGTAGCAATATAGTAAATTTAGGTATTTTGCAAAAACAATAAAATAACTGCAATCTTTTATCAAAATGAATAAAACCTTTTCCCACTTGTCAGTGAAGAATGCTAGAAATAATCTATTAAAAAATCCATAGGATAACAAGGTAATTTTGAATATACTTATTTAGTATGAAAGGTATTTGTAATATAATTTGTAACATTGAGTTGCTTGATTTTTGTTTTCTTTTTCAAGTTTCTCCGTGTAACCCTGGCTGTCCTAGAAATCACTAAGTACACCAGGCCAGCCTCAAACTTACAGAGATCCACCAGCCTTGCCTCCCAAGTTCTGGGATTAAAGGCATGTGCTACCACCACCCAGTTTATAACAGTTGGATATATAGAAATAGTAATGGATTAATTTTAGAAATCACATTTGAAACATGCTGTATATTTTCTTTCAAGTGATTATATCAAAATAGCAAAGTAATATTAACCTAGTTAATATTTGATAATGAAATGTCCAAAGTGTGGTTCATAGTGCTGAGAACAGAAATTATATTTCAAAGTTGTATTTTCAAAAAATTTAAAGACTCAGAATTAACTAAATATTGCCTATTGAAAAATGTTGATCAGATATAATACTGTGATAGATCCCACAGTACATACATATTTTTGTCAACATAAATTCCTAGAAATAAGTTTAATAGATAAAATCTTATGCACAATTTATACTTTGGTACATGTTGATAAACTGTTCATTAGAAGTACTGTATTGATTTGTACTGTTATATGGAACATTTCTCTAAAATTTTCTAACAATTAAATTTTATAAAAAAATACAATGATAAAAAGGGGGGGAAAAATGTTGATCAGAAAGTATCAGTTCTGATGCATTAGGCCTTATTTGAAAAAACAAACAAAAAAACAAATAAATTAGGGATATTTTTTACTTTTTAGAATACACAAAATATATATACATGTACAAAACTGCTTCACATAAACGTTTAAAATGTTAAGGTTAATTTTGTTATTATTTAGCAAATCTTTGCAATATTTTAAAATCTTTATCAAAGAAAACAATTTTACTGACAGTTTCAAATGTAAGCTCTATTTATGAAAATCACAATAATTTTAAGGCCCCTCATCAGCAATCCTAGTTTATTAAAGTGCCTTTTCCTTGTAAGGTAAGTATCTCAGTAAGACAGAAATAGTGATAGTACAACGGTACTTTAAGGGCAATTATTTTTCCTGAAACCCTGACCATGCCTTTAACTGAAGTAAAAACACTATATTCAAGGTATAACTAACTATAACTGGAGAACAAGTCTGATTAAAAATTTAAATCAATTCAATCAATTTTTGTCCTCAAATTCTTACCTAATAAACCACATTTAAAGAGAGAATTAGAGAGATTTGCAAACTTGAGGACTTTACAACATGTCCTTTAAAAGGTGGTTAAAGTATACCTAGTCATTTCTAAGTGTAACAGCTTTATTGTTAGCCAGGCTAAGGTTTCTTACTGTATCAGAAGTGGTGAACTATAAGAAAACTTTAACATCTATATTATTACTTTTAGATACTAAGTTAACAAGCTAAATTTCCTATGCTCGTAAGTCAGCTTATAATTGTAGAGAGAACAATAACATGATGATGTTCTAAGACCCTCAGGTATGGTAAATTTTAAACTCTAAATTTGAAACAACCACGCATTTAAATCTTTACCTACACTATAACTCATATACTGCTTTCTCTTTCATTTAACTCATTAAAACTTTGCCAATTATCTGGATTAAAAGTGTTAAGTTAAACGTCAATCCCTGCCTACCCCAAGACACTCCATTTTCATCTTAATACTCTCTAACCTAAAAAACACTGTGTAAGACAGAGGAAAACTTTACTCATTCTTCACCCATCAAAACTGTTTTGTCATAATTTGTCACCATATATCAATGTAACAAAAAGTTATCAAAAATTCACTTGTATGTAATTAAACTCTGTCTATTTTGCCCCAGTTATTAACAAACGTGTATTTCTGGACTATCTACCTCACAAGAATATCAATCTATTAATATTTCAGCATGGGTCTTGCCATTCTAGCTCTCTTAAATACACCTGGGAATGTGTTCTAAAATGTTTAAACTATTTAAAGTTAAAAGGTTAGATGGGCGGTAAAACTGTATTTTAGTCTTAAGATTAAATTACACTTCTTAAGAAAACAAAGTCTTTGGGATTTTTTATTTGTTACTTATATATTCAGAGTCATATCACATAGTCAACAACTCTAACAAAAATTAGTTATATTTAAGCAAATGCCTTTTAATTTTTTAACAAATATCATTAAACCTTATGGTTAATACTTTACTAGAAAAAAACTAACCAAGTAATAGTAATAATGCCAATATATTCATTTTTATATGAGATTACCATCTCTCAAATAACAATAGTTTAAGCTGAACACTATCTGAAATGCTGAACTAAATATAAAAATCAAGAAAAATTTTAGAAAACTGGACTATAGTAAGTATTTTGGGAGATTAAGGTAGTTTACCCAAGTTTAAGCATTCTATAATTTTATCACTTGAGTGCTGTAACTTTTGATAGCAACAATGTATTTAGTATATATGAGTAAAAGACTTATTTCTGCTTAAGAAAGTAGGTTTTTTCAGTTTTAACCAAATTGTGACTTGGTTAGGAAGGTACTTAGAATACTTCAAATTTTCTTAAAATATTTTCATTAATCTTATCTAATTTTTAGACTCTACCTACTTCTCCACTTGTCAAACAGACAAGTACTAAATTCCACTTGACTTAAAAAACACTTCATTTTATAAGAATGAAGTCCACTATATAATTAAATACCTCACATAGCACTCTGCAGTAACAACACCCTCAGTAAAAAGAAAAATCACCATATATACTTTGTTCTTTTTTAGGGGGTGTGTAGGGGAAGAGAAATTCAGATGGATCTACCACACAATAAAAACATCAACCTTTTATTATTATTATTATTTATTTATTTATTTATTTTTTTGGTTTTTCAAGACAGGGTTTCTCTGTGTAGCCCTGGCTGTCCTGGAACTCACTCTGTAGACCAGGCTGGCCTCGAACTCAGAAATCTGCCTGGCTCTGCCTCCCTAGTGCTGGGATTAAAGGCGTGTGCCACCACTGCCTGGCAACTATGTTCTTAAAAATCTGAAATTTTAACAAACAAGACACTTATATTCAGCCAGTTTACAAGATTTCTGTTTATTCTTTACTTATTGATTTTAGTTCATTCAAATGTTGCAGAATTACTATTAAGTCCAATTATATTACAAAGATATATAATGATAGGTTCTGAAAATTCATTAGTATAAAGCAGACATAGTGCCACACACTTACAATCCCAGCACTAAGGAGGAGGTTGAGGAAACAAAATTAGTAGTTCTAGGCCAGCTTAGGATACATAGCAAGTTCTTGCTGGGCTGTCGATTTAAGACCCTGACTTAAGAAAACAAAAACAAAAACAAACAAACACAACATTAGTATACTTTAATCTCCTATCATATTCCAATGCATTACCTGGGTATTCAAAAAAACTTTGGCTGTTTTCCAGAACTGGTTCTCTTCTAAAGGTTAAAATCTGCAATAAAAATGGCATGTATTATTATTGCACGAAGACACTCCACAGATAGAAACATCTCCTGTAGTTCATCCAGTTGATCTAATCCATCTTGACAATGCTCAAAGAACCACTACTATGTAAATGTTTTTTAGAACAAAAAATAACTTGATTAAGAGAACAAGTGATATGCATTATCACCCAAAGCCTCTTCAAACAAATCAGGTAAGTTTCTGTTTTCATTTCTCTTTATGATTCTCAAAGTAGCTATGAAAGAACTGAGAAAGATTATAAAAAATATTCTTTGTAATTCTAAAATCTATATAGCTTAAAAGTATGAAAGGGTAGGGATAAAATTTGATTACCTTTCACCTAAAATTACTAAATGAATCAATGATGACAAATTACCATTATTCCCAACTTTAGTATTGCTATACTTGAGTGAACATTTCCAAATATTTTAATATTACAATTCTACCAACTTAAAAATTTTAAATAAATGAGAAATAAATGGACCACTACTAGACTAACCTTTTAATGCTTCCAAATAGAGGTAAAAATGCAATTTTATCTTTTTCATTTGTTTCACTCTTTCTGGATCTTAATGACTTAACAGGCAACAACTATATTAAAAGAACAAATTATTAAATTACCAAAGGGGTACATGCACTGCATACAAACCATTAAGCTTTGTGGGAGTTTTCTACTTTTATTTAAGAATGGCTGAAGAATAACAAAATCCCCTTTATGTCTGTTGCTAAATATTTGTTTAATGGGAAAAATACATTATTTTCCAAAAGATAAAAGTTTTTTTTAATATTTGAATACACTGAAATATAGGTTCTTCAACCTTAAAAATAACAAAACAATAAAAAAATTAAATGTTAAATTTTAATATAGTAATATATGTTTTTAAGCAGTATAAGAATACTAGATAATAAGAAACAAAAAGTTAGGATATAAAATAAAATGTTTATGACTAAAAGAAAAATCTCAAAACTCAAATTTATTAGTTTACTATTTATACTTAGAAAACATCACAAATCTTTCCTGTGTAACATTTCTTTGCTCAAACAAGACAGTCTTAAAAAAGAGCACATTAAACTCACAACTTCAAGAAAAGCATTAATAAATTACACACACACACACACACACACACACACACACACACACGTATTTATTAGCTCCATTACTTGAAACCTGTCTCAAAGAAAAATCCATTAAAGCATCTTTTATAAAGGCAAGAAAACAAGCAAACAAAAAAACCCCACCAGAAAGCATTATTGACAGAATTTATGATCATTTGTACAAACTAACAATAAGATATTATGTAATAGTAACATTTTAAAATAGACTATCACTTTTAAGACAACCACGTTTTAAAGTTCTAATACTGTAACCTCTTAAAATCAAATGCTATATCTCATTTTCAACACTTAGTTGAAATAAAGTGGCATTTTATTACTGATTTCCTTTAGTTTTATGAGATTTGAGACCACAAAATTATAGCAAGTCATAGTTTGAAATCTAATTAAATGCTAAAATTAATTGCAAAGCATATAGTTTCAAAATTTGTGCAATTAAAAAGTAAAAAGGATAAACTACGCATAGTCTTACAATTCTTTCTAAAATGTGCTGTTCTAATTATAATCATACTAATTATGTTTCTCATAAAAGGGGTTAAAAAGAAATCAATGTGGGGATTAAGTGTCATTAAACAAAAGAAAATTTAAAAAGACAAAAGCCTTTCTAAGGTTAGAAACATTTACAATGAGATGAACTTTATAAAATTTACATAACCGTAAATTTAAAATCTAGTTGAAAGCTTATTGAAGAAATATTAAATATAGTTTGGAAATTTCTGTAAACTCAATCAGCTGATCAATAGCTCTAGACTGAAGACTTTTTCAACATTCTTTATAGTTACTATATACAAATAAATACATGAATATTAACAGTAAACCTGCACACAAGTCTTCAGGAAACAAAAACTAAAAAGCAGCACACAAAAGAGAAGAAAATGTGGCAACGACAACATGAATACTACCTTGAAATTTTTATCCTTAGATTTGGTTCCTAATAAACATTAAAGCAGATACTAATCTAATGGCATACAAAAACCTGAGGCTACATTTTGTAACCGGGCACTGAAGACGAGGTAATAGTTTTTTTTTAAATTGTCTAAAATTAAACTTTTAATTGGAACTAGTATAAAGAACAAACAAATGAAAATCAATGCTACCAGGGTAAGTGATACTTTTGTTCCCACTCTCCCATAATAGTAAATGGAGTGCAGGAGAACTATTCCAGCACTATTCTTCAGTGCTGTTTTCCTGTGGTGATAACTTCTGCAGCTTTTACAAAAGAATAGAAAAATAGAGTAGCCAGTTCCTGTAGAAAAATACAGATAACTGCATATAAATACTTAAATAAATAGGTATATATCTATTGGAAGTCTCCCTTCTACCTAGTATTACATAAAACATGAAAATATTTTGAATGTTGTGAAATCTATTTAGGTGCTAGTGTATTTTAAATTGTTACGAGAATTAGTTTAAATAAAGAATATCACATTCAAAAAGTTGGCAAGACAAACAAATGAAAGGAAAAAAACCCTTCAATTATGGCCCTTAAAATAATACAAGTCCCATAAAATGAAGTGTCAAAAAAATATGGTTAAATTTCACCAGTCTGGTGGAATTTAAAGATTTCCTCCACTCCCATAATTCTCCTAGTCACATAATTTAAATAAAAATTAAAATACAAAACAAACTAACAGTAAAAAGTAAAACACATTTTACATATGATTACCCGAAGAATAGAAAAATGATCTACAATTTTAGTAAATCAAACTTTATAGATAATTTTAGGAAAATTTTATGAAAAGATCCAAAATAAACAAATTCTGAAAAAAAAAAAAGGAATATGGGTTCAGTGAATGTAATTATTATAAAAGTAATACAAAATAGAATTTATTATAAATTAATTTATAGTCCTATACATTTATGAAAATGTTTTCATTTGAATATTTCTAACCATGTTTGTCTTAAATTTTAATAACGTCTCAAATTTTCAATTATTTATAAGATATAAAAATTTAAATGTTCCTTTCAAAATCATCTACTCTTTGAAAACCACACCCTGTCTGTTATCAAGATGCAATAAAAGGAATGACAAGCAGGGTAATAAATATTGCCGCCTGTCTGAAGTAACACTAAACAAAAACTAACTGAAATCAATCAAATAAACCAACACAGATGCACTGCGGAATAAAACACATTCCCTCATAATGAATTTAAAAAAGGAATGCTTTAATATATTATATATGCTCACCTGTGCATACTTGTTATATTCTCAACTACGAAACATAAATGACTTGTAAAACTAAAATTTTAAATCCACTACAATGGCTGAGTTAGAAAACATTTTAAAACAGATTTGCAAAGTTCTAAGAATATATTCAATTTTTATGAAAAATGTAGAACAGATAATTTAAAGTTCACTTTCATCAAAATGAAAGAAACAATTCTCCCATAATATGTATCCAATAAATACACGAAGGCTGAGACGAAAAAATTTTATCAAAGGAAAAACCAAACACCTTAGATCCTTTGGAGAAGTTTTCACCCAATGAAGAACAGAAATGCCTTATAACTGCAACAGCAGAAATAGTTTTCTGAAAACAGCCTCTTCAGTTTTACATTTAAATATATATTTCAGAACCATCTGAAAGGCTTTTACGGAAGAAACTATTACGTACTAACTTAAAAAAAAAAAAAACCCTCCGATTTTACATTTTGCATCTATTTGAATAGTTCCCTGATTAAACATAGTTTTTCGGTAGGTCAAGAATTATCAGCTCTGGGATCAACATTCAAACCCCCCAGTCCCGCTTCCTTCCAGCCAATCAGTGGGTAAGAAGTCCGGCGTTTGGGAGCTCCGTTAGACACAATTTGAAAAACATCACATTGCGCTCCTACTCTTCTGGAATGGATCTAAATGAGGGCGGGCCCCCCAGTTTTCACACACACACCAAATCCAGGGTTCTGATAAAATTCCAGAGGGAGAAAGCTCTGTAGGGGGCTTGCTCAGAATAGCAGGTCACTGAGGTTCCCAAGAAGCCTTATTCCTCAGCGAATAACTAACTGAGAAGCTGCTGAAAAGCATCTGTAGGGGATTTGTAAGCCAAGTCCGTGCGACCCTCCAGCAGAACGTCACATTAGCTAAGGGTTAATCTAGGGGTGCTGAGGAAGGAAAGCGACACAAGATCTCATGGGTGCTTAACGCGGACTCTTCACAAAGACTAGTATCTAGGAGTATTACCTGAAGTCAAAGCTGTCACTGGCTTATTCAAGAGCTGTCGACTCTGGGTTGACAAAAAGCCAACAGCCAACGAAAAAAAGAAACGAACCCCCAAAAGGAAAGACAACTCCGCTTTCTTCCGCCTCAGCGTCAAGAGTTCCCAAGAAAAGTTGAGGACTGCAAAATTACCGTTAAATCGTAGATGCAAAGGCTTGTCCGCAGGAAACACCAAGTTCCACGCTACTTTTCCTTGAGACGCTGCGTTTCAAGGACCAGAGAAGGAAAAGTCTTCTCAGAGTGCGACGCCAGGAAATTGCAAGCTCGCAGCCCCGTCCTTCCCTTCACCCCGACACCCCTCCCCCTCCCCCCTCCCGAGAGAGGGGGGGGCCGCCGGGAGAGCAACGACAAAATGACCCAGCTGGACGCGTCCGTCCGCCGCGCCTGGGGCCGAGACCGGTCGACCGGCGCCGCCTCTATCCCGCGCTCCGCCACGCACTCGGGGTGTCGCGGGCAGCCGTCCCTCTGGCGACCCAAGTTTCCCGGCAGGAGACGGCCTGTACCCAGACCGCCGTGCACACCGGGGAGGGCGGTCGCCTGTCCGGGGAGCGCGGGCGAACCTGCCGCGCCGGCCTAGCTCCCCGGCCGCTCGCGCTGACAGGTCGGGCGGCGGCTGCACGGCCGCGTCCCGCTCAAACCGCGCCTCCCCTCCCCCAGCTCCGCGCTCCCGCCACAAGCGGCCAGACACCGCCCACCCGCGGACACCCAAGTTATGCCGGCTGGATCTCCTGGGGAGCTTCTGCCATTAAAGTGAGGGCAGACCCCCGAGTCCCGTCCCTGTTCTCCTCACGGTCCTCCGGTCCCATCGCTGCCACCTCCCGAGACCCGCTTTGCTACTTGAGGTTCTTACCGACTGCGCCGGATCTGGCGAAGCCCCGCCGATTGCCCTTTGGTCTAAGTTATTTTTTGATAATTTTGGGGGGATTTTCCGGCGCGATCCTAGCGTCGCGTTACGCTCGGACAGGTTATCCCTTCCCTCCCGCTAGATTGATGAGATCAGGCATCACTCGAAAATGGCGCCGAAAGCGCCGAGACTCCTCATTCAAATTCGTTAGAGCCAACCCCGCCGCCCCGGGGCATGCCGGGAACGCGGGCTGTCTCCACAGCTGTCCCTGCCGTCTCTCCCCACCCCGCCGCCACCCCCGCGCGACCCTGTTGCGCATGCGGAAACTTCTACCTCCCTCTCCCCCGGTACATGCGCAGAATTGTCGTGGCGCAAAGCTCTCCACTTCCTCGGTTCCAGTCCCCGCTGTATCTTGCGCTTGCGTGTGTGCGTGCGTTGCCCCTGTGCAGCAGTGGAGGTGGTCAGCAGTGGAGGACACTACTCCGGTGACACACTAGCACCCTACCATTGGGATGAAGCAAATTAGGGTCAATCGTGAGCGTTTCGTAAAAACAAAACAAAAACCGCTTTTAACTAAACTCCAAGCTACCAAGTGTTGCTTCGATCCTCGCGTGGCTGCTCAGGAACTCTCGTTGGTGTCGCACACTCGCCCTCCGCCAGCGCCTCCCAGATCTGTCACACCTAAGCCTCGAACCACTTCACGAGGTAGGAATTTTACGGTTCAGTCACACGACCAGCGGGTGGCTGTCACACCCCGACGTTTCCCTCCACCCCAGACCTCCAGGCGTGCGACCCGCCCCCGCTCACTATGGACAAGCCTGTTTTGATTTTGAACTAGAGACGGAGCTTTCGGTTCTGGACTGGAAACAGAGATGTACAATCTGTTGGACGTCACTACGGTACTTTTCCAAAAGAAAAAAATATTCAGTGCTGTAGTAAATTATGGATTCACAAGAAGATTGGTTTCCGTTGTATGAAGCCCTGAAAAAGTTGTAAGAGCCACTGGGAATTGATAATGTGGTACGCATTGTATCTAACGCTTTGTGGATCAGGCATGTCACTGCCCATAACACCTCTATGAAATAGTTATTATTTTTGTTTTATAACTAATGATACCTGAGTAGAAATTCTGTCGTCTTACAGCTGGTGAGAGCAAGCTAGGCAAACCGCCTTTAAAAATGGCTCATAATAGGACAAAAAAGTTAATATTTTAATTTTTCTTAGAAAAGCATCTTTTGATCCTCTGCTTGCAAGACATCGTCCCTGCCACTAGGCTAATTAAGATGAAATTTTTAAAAAGAAAAACTGCCATTGCTACTAAATGACTATAGTTTAGGGTTGTGTTTGGTTATGTTTCCCTTGATTCTCATGGATTTCTAAAAATGACTTTGTGTGAGTGTTTTGCTTACATGTGTGTATTTATATGTGCCTTCAAACATCAGGAGAGGAGGGAGTGAAAGATGATTATGATCCACAATGTGGGTGCTGAAACTAAGCCTAGGTCCTTGGCAAAATCAACAAGTGCTCTTAACTGCTGAAATCAGGAATATTACTATGTCTTCTCTAGTTTTTATTATACATACAACTTGTGATGAATTGTAACTTCAAAAAATATCTTTTTATAGAGTTGAGGCTGGCCTAGAACTCAGCTTTGTAGCCCAGGCTGATAATCCTGCTTCAGTCTCTTGAGTGCTGGGATTATAGGTTTGTGCCACCACATCTTGCAGAATTGTAACTTTTGAACATAAAAAAGATGTATCTTGTTATTATGCCTGTTAAAACAGTGGATATGAGACTTAAGTACTAAAGAGTAAGGGGATTGGAGAATGCTTCCATGGTTTGCATTAGTGAGGTACAACTGGAAAAGAAATAGACTTTAGCAATCAGATCACGACTGGACATGGCTTAATAGTGGTCAGTTATCTACACTTACTCTGACTAAAACTTGTATGTTGATCTCTTTTAGAATATTTAAGTCCCACTTTGTTTAAAATCTTAACAAAACATAAATCCTTCTGGAATCATTAAAATGGGAGAAACCAAAATCAAGTAACCAAGTTCTTGTGCCTGAACAGAAAGCCAATAGGGAAAATTATCTTTCCACCACAAGGGGGTGCAAATTCCCGAGTTAAATTTCAAAGGGAAAAAAGGTTGATTCTATCAGTTCATCACACTCAGGATTTAAAAACTTGGAAGAATGTCCAATCTGAATTTTACAACTCCAAAACATGATACACCTTAAGAAACTACAGAATCCCACTCTATAGGTAGTGATTAGTATTTGGGTACCAGGGTGTACATTTCCAGCTGTCTTCTAGAGAGGCATAATCATCTCTGTCTGCCCACTTCCACCCACTCACGTTTAGGCCTCTGTATACAGTATACTCTGTTTACTCCTGTCAAAGAGTAGAACCCAGGTCATACTTAAAATCTGGAATGCAATCACCAGCGAACGAATGGTAAATGTGGCTACTGAGGAAAACAGGTCTTGAAATCTCAGTGCCTTTTCCCCCTCCTACTGTTTCAAATAGGAAGTACAACTAATGGATCACTGACTTCAAGATATTAACTTACTTAGTTAAAACTATAAAAGCATCCCCATTCAAGAGAGAGTCAATATATCAGAATCAGAAACTGTTTTAAACAGTACCTTGAAAAAAACACACAATCAAATTGTTTACAAACTGTTTGGCAGCGTGCATGTTTGGGATTGCTGTTCTTGTTTTTTGTTTTCTCCTATTTGGGCTCCTCTATGTAACTCTGGTTGTCCTGGAACTCACTATGTAGACCAGGTTGACCTGGAATTCACAGAGATCTACCTGTTGCTTTCCCAGTACTGGAAGTAAAGGTACACACCGCTATACTCAGCTTCTTTAGCAGTTTTCAGCACCATTTTATGTTCCTGTTGTTTTTTTTAAGTGAACTTTAAAAGCCAACAACTAGGAAATTCAAATTTATAAAACGTTATTAAGATCATCCATTCAGTTGCTGCCTCTTGTGGGGAGACAAGTTCTCTTTCTCTCCAAATATACATTACTTGCTCTCTCCCCACCCTCCCCTTCTGAACTTTTCTCAGGTAAGCATGGGTCCTAGCTCTTCACTTCTATATTCCCGGGAGTGCATTTCCTTACAGGTTGGTAAACGTACACTTGAACAGTATTTTTACCATTGTGACAATTTTTGAGATTGGCCCTTTATAGTATTCCTCCCTCCCTGACAGGAGCCTGTCTAGAGCCAGGGAATACATTTAATTGTCCCATCCCTTTTAGTGTCCTTTGCTTTGGAAAATTCCCATTCTTTGTCTTGTAAGCCCTTGATGTATTTGAACGATGCAGCATCACACATTTTTAGAAGAATGTTCACTCCATGTTTACTTACCCTTGGATGGAACTCTGCATTTCAGCTGACTACTGCACAGACTCTGTTGCCTGTTCCTCAGAGTGTCACTTGTAGAACATGACACCCATGTATTACTCACTGATGATCACAGTTTTGATCACCTTGTTAATGTGATCAAACTTCCCACTGTGTAGTTACTCTTTTTTTTTTCCTTCCTGGAAATAGAAAGCAGTTTGTGGGGACATTATATCCCACTCGTCAGAAGTTCCTCTCATGTTCAGCATTCATGATTCAGTTCATGTGATGGATGCAAGATGACCGAACAAACCCATAGCCCCTCTCCATTTTCAGCCCACAGCTTTCTCCTGTAAACAAAGCCCTTCTGTTTTCCCGACTTACCTATTCCTTATCTACATGAGTACATTCGAATTCCTGTTTTTCTACTTCTGTATTTGCTTATTCTCATTTATGACATCCATCCACAAATATTTTTCAAAATTTTGATTTTATATGCATATTTTGCCTATGTGTATGTATGTATACCATGTTATGTCTGGTGCCTTTAGAGGTCAGAAGACGGACAGTATCAGATCCTCTGGAACTGGATCCACCAGGGTGGTTGTGAGCCACCCTGTGGGTGTTGGAAACCAAACCAAGATCCTCTGCAAAAACCACAAGTGTTCTTAACTGCTGAACAATTTCTCCACCACTCTGCCCATAATTTTATTTGTATATTTGTATACTGTTTTTTTCTGAATCACTAAGGGTAGGTTACATATATCATTGCCTTTTACCTCTAATGTTAAACTATATAATTATTTTGATATTCAAATTGACTTATGTGTAGCTAGTAGAAGAAGCATTTCCTCGTGTGGCTTCTGTTAACATTATGTCATTTTTTAAAAGCACTCCCTTACTTGCTTGTATAATGAGGTAGTACATGTTTATCGCATATTTAAGTTTGCTTTTCCCTGGAATAAGCCTTTTCCTTTTCAAAAGGCCTGTTCCTGTGTTAGTGGAAAATGATCTTAGGGACCAAGGTTCAATATGTTTATTGGTCCTGGATTATCTGCTTCTTGGAGCTTGTAGGAGACAGTCCTGAGAAATATATGCATATATGAATATGCATATATATATATTTGTGTGTGTATGTATGTTCACAAATATTTATATATAAATCTTACAATATGTAAAGGATATACATTTAATTTTAAATTATCTTAAATATGATTGAAAGACTACTATAGTGACATTTATAAAGTTCTGGATAAAAGAAATGAAATCCCCAGCACTGAGAGGCAGGAAGAACTCCATGACCTCAAGGCCAGCCTGGTGTACAGAACAAATCCTAAGGCAGCCAGGGCTACACAGAGAAACCCTGCCCTAAGAAACTGAAAGGGGCTGGGGGGAGAAATGAAGTCACAGCCACAGCATCAATTCATACAGTTTTCATGTTCCCTTTTAGTCTATATACATAATTATATGGTATCATAGTTCTCTTAATCCCTTTTCACTTAACATGTCACAAACAGATGAGTTACTGTATAATTTTCACAATCTTCATTTTAGATTGCTCTGAGATATATCATTAAAATTTTCTATTCCTGGACATTTAGCTTATTTCTAGTTTTTGGTATTATGATTCTGAAATGAAAATTTTTTATACATATGCCTCTTTTAATTTAATGTTTTATTAACTGATTGGAAGATTTCCTAAATGTAAACCTCTGTGGGTTTTATTATATGTTCTCACACAGAATGAAACATTTACCAGAATTCAAACTAGAATTGGAGCTCAAGACAAAAAAAGAGTAATCTCTTTTAGTAGACAGTTGAATATACAGTGAAAGATAAAATTCCCAAACAATTATAGCCTGAAAAATAGAGGAAGATCATGCAATCCATGGAGGTGGGTAACACAGGAAGCTTTTAAAGGAGGTAGCAATTAGACTGTGTGTTGAAAGAAGCTTGGTAGAGACTTAGCACATTGGGATTGGAATGAGTTATGTTAGTGTACAAGGTAAGGGAGAGATAGGCCATAGAACGCATTTTAAGTAGAATCATTAGAGTGTATGAAAATGGAACAGTTGGGAAGAACCTGGCATTTCAGACAGCTGGATAGTCTGCTATAGTTTGTAGCTTGGGAAATCTCTGAAATCAGTGAGAAAGTCAGCCTGTTCAACTGGATAGAGGTTAGATCAGTATGGTTTTATGTGGTATTTTTATATTGATACAATTGGAAAATCTTAATTTGGCTGTTTTTTGTTTTTGTTTGTTTGGTTTTTTTCTGAGACATCGTTTCTCTGTGTACTCTGGCTATTCTGGAACTAGCTCTGTAGACCAGGCTGGCCTTGAACACACAGAGATCCACCTGCTTCTTCCTCTTGAGTGCTGAGATTAAAGGCATACTGCTCCACCCAATATGAGATCTGTATTTTAGAAATTTACTTTCTAAATGAAGGGCTGGACAGGTAGCTCAGAGGTTAAGAGGACATACTGCTCTTAAAGGGGACCTGAGTTCGGATCCTCCATTGTTTTGTAAAAATAAATAATAAATACTTCCACCTCAGCATTGCATTCACATAGACATACAAATACATAATTAAAAATAAAGTGAATCTTTGAGAGAAATCCACAAAATTTTCTTAATGAGGTTACATTAAGAGAACAGAGAGGTGTGGAGAAACTCCTCTGGAGAGAACTGTCCAGGCAAATTAATGAGCACTTGAACTTGGAGGAGAAGTGCCAACAAGAGTGAAATGAGGTATTAAAAAAAAAAAAAAAAAAGGAATTATTTGTTCAGCATGCAGGTAAATATTACTAGGTAACTATTTGGCATTTACTCTGTGCTGCATGTATTTTATGTTTTTGCTAGTTATCAAGTATCTTAAGGATGAACAAAACAACCACACTCTTTCCTCTTATGGTCTAATGAAAAAAAAAAACAGACATTAATGACTTTACAAACCACAACTCTCCCCAGTAACAAGAAAGTACAGGGTCTGTGAAAGCATTATACCATAGGGAGCTCACACTGGACATAAATAGGTTTTGTGTGTGGGGGGGGTGTAAAAGTGCCACAGAGTGAGTGCATTTGGAGGCCAAAGTACTACGTGGCTTTTGGAATTGAACTTAAGTTGTTAGGTTTGGCAGCAAGTACTTTACCCACTGAGCTAGCTCTCTGGCTGAACACACACACTACTATGCTACCAGAATGTCCAAAGATAGCTGTGTCTTCATCTCTCGAATCTGAATACATGTCAAGAGGTGAATTCAAGTTCTGTTTGAAAGTAATACTCGATTATTCTAGATTATCTGAGTAGACCCCTATCACACTAGGTCTTTTAAGTGTGGTAGAAGCAGCATGGGAGAGGTGGCTGTGATGGCATGTGAGAAAGGTTCAAGCAGGTTTTGCTGGTTTGAAGAAAGAAGGTTTGGAGCCCAGGAATAGCTTTTGATCTCTAAAAACTAAAAGGGGGCTTCATAGAGCCTCCAGAGGGATCACAACTCTGCCTTCATCTTAGTTTTGTGACACTGAGACTCATTTTGGATTCCTGCCCTTCAAAACTTTAAGGTAATATTTTTTATTGTTTTCAGCCACTAACTTTATAATTGTGTAATTGCACAGCCACAGGAAACATGTAACCAGCCATTGTCTTTGTTTTTAAAACATTTGTGTTTTATGTGTCATGGGGAGGGGGACTCAAGTTTGCCAAATGCATATGGAGGTCAGAAGACAACTTGGAGAAGATGCTTCTCTCCTCATAACATGTCAGTTCCAGGGACTCAAACTAAGGTCAACAGTCTTGGCAGCAAATGTCTTTACCCAGCAAGCCCCCTCATTGGCCAGCAAACTGCCATTATCTATGTGTTGTGTGGCTGTGGTAGAAGAATGAACAGTCAATACTGAGTATTGTGGTATACTGCTTTGCTTATAGAAATTCATAGGGTACTTTTTGTTTAGTTTCCTTTTTGAAGGTCTACAAAGTGTCAGATCTCAAGACGCACAACTGGTTAAATATAACATCTAGTCTCCCACTGAAATTATATACCTAGAGATCACACTGTAATTTATCAGTAGGAATATGGAGAGCTTTTCCTGTGAATTTACTCATCTGAGCATTCTACTTAAATTTGAGATTTATTTTAGGTTGATATTTAGTTTGTTCAAATAACTTAGATAGTTTCCCCCCATAGCTAATGGATGCTTGGAAAGAAATCCTTCTTAGAGGGATTTATATAGTAGCTTGGCAATGGAAGGGACAGTGTCTTAGTCAGGGTTTCTATTCCTGCACAAACATCATGACCAAGAGCAAGTTGGGGAGGAAAGGGTTTATTGAGCTTACACTTCCATGCTGCTGTTCATCACCAAAGGAAGTCAGGACTGGAACTCAATCAGGTCAGGAAGCAGGAGCTGATGATGCAGAGGCCATGGAGGGATGTCACTTACTGGCTTGCTTCCTTGGCTTTTTCAGCTTGCTTTCTTATAGAACCCAAGACTACCAGCCCACAGATGGTACCACCCACAAGGTACCCTCTGCCCTTGGTCACTAATTGAGAAAATGCCTTACAGCTGGATCTCATCGAGGCATTTTCTCAACTGAAACTCCTTTCTCTGTGATAACTCCAGCTTGTGTCAAGTTGACACACAAAACTAGCCAGTACAGACAGTATGACATGGTTTCCTGCCACTGGAAAGGAGCCAGCATGGCATGGGCCTCCACAAGAATTGATGGTTGCTGTGGGCATAAGGTTTGTTTGTATAATAGTATACATATTTTCTCATTCCTCTTTCAAGGAATGTCCTCTCTGCCAAGGTTAATAACTCCATGATAATCAGAGACAGCAAGAGTCCAGGAGGGGATGGCATGTCTATGTCTCAGCAAAATGGTAGAATGCTGTGATCTTATGGCTGTCAAAGTCAGGGCTGTAAAAAAGAATGCTGAAAACATGAGTTTGAAAATATATATAATTTCTCAACTATGCAAAATGTAAGGATGCAATATAAATTGTATAAGGAACTTCACAGATCTAAATGCACTAGGAGTCAGCTTGTCACAAAGATACTAAGGAAGGAGAGAAAGAGAATTAGGGAGTAGTGATTGCAGGGCAATCCCATCCAGTTTTGTTTATGCTTACAAAGGCAGATGGATTCTTGAGTTCAAGGTCAGCCTGGTCTAGGTGGTTGGAACAGTAATTTCAGGGAGGGGTCCCACGCAGCTATCTTACTGTCTGTATGCTTGCAGTCTCTAAGAATCAAGGGGCTGAGGTCTCGGGATGCAGATTCATGGAATAATCAAAGGGGAACCTGGGGTAATAACTGAATGGAGGCCTGGCAGTGGTGGCGCACGCCTTTAATCCCAGCACTTGGGAGGCAGAGGTAGGCGGATTTCTGAGTTCGAGGCCAGCCTGGTCAACAGAGTGAGTTCCAGGACAGCCAGGGCTATCTTGAGAAACTCTGTCCCCCCAAAAAAAAAAATAAATAAAAGAAAGAATAACTGAATGGATATGTAAAATAAGAAGTGGGCTTTTGAGCTGCAAGAGACAAACTATCCAGAGAGTTTTTAGAATAGCAAGAGAGAGCTGTCTGGAGCAGAGCAGAACACAGAGAGCAATCTGGAAAGCGCTTGGACCCACAATTCGACTTTGAGTTGGTTGGTTTTGCCACTCCTAGACACCCCTTCCTCAGAACCCCTCTCCACGCTGAGGCTGGTCCTTGGCAGTATGGGATTATGTTTGTCCTGTGGCACGGGTCAGATACAAGCGTGTGACTATCCCTGTGGAAGCACGAGGACAACACTGGGTGCCACTGTTTGGGTCCTGTCCACTGTTTGCTGTTTCTTTTCCTCCCTCCCTCCCTCTATCCACCCCCCACCCAGCTGAAATTATCCCCAGGGATATAGGATATACCCGTCTTCTCTTCCCCATGTTGGAATCCAACTGCACACACCATGCCTGTTTTGTTGTTGTTTTTAATGTGAGTTCTGGGTATACAAATCATGTCCTCATGCCTTCAAGGCAAGAACTTGACCAACTGAGCTATCTCTGCAGACTTAGAACTATATGCTTTAACCAGTGATCGTATTAAGAAAACATTGTTTAAGTGTAGATTTTATTGTGTAAATTGGATAGATTTGTTTCATGAAACATTAATGTGCATACTTTACTTTCTGTCATGTGATTCCTATAGGTAATTAGACTAAGTTACATGGTGGTGGTGTCAGATTTATATATCAACAAAGTCTCAATTTACAAGATGCCAATACAATAATTTCTGAACCAATTGATAATGATAAAAGCTTTATCCCAATTATTCTAACCTTATGATACCACAACTACTTGTGGCTGGTAAACACCACACTGGTTCACATCTACTGCCATCTTCCTTCTTCCCTGAGAAGCTCTCCCTGTCTCTCCAACTCTTAGCTCCGCCTCCTTTTTCTCTGTCCAATCACAGGCCTCCCGCTGCCTTAATGTAATTGGACAGGGAAAATCCTGCAACAGTGGTGGGTATTTACATACGTGCCAGGAAGTGTATTTCTGCCTTGGGAACTTAACCTTACACTGTTTATAGTCCTAGTTTCTAGAAGTGCAAATTCCTATCTACAGTATTTCCAACTCTACAGGCCAGAGTTCTTTATCTTTTTTCCTTCACGTCATCTTGCCTTCATGTTCTTCACTACAAACCACAGTGGACTATAGTAAAATGACTTTATTACTCTCCACCAGTAAGGATAACTTAAAAAGGGATGAGCTCATTTCTTTCACTTGTCTACTTCCTAAAGTTGATGTGAAACGCTGATTTTGGATAAAGCAGTGCTTTGTAAACTTTGCCGTGAGATGTAATGTCATGTAATGTAATATAATGTAAACCTCATG
This sequence comes from Rhynchomys soricoides, assembly GCA_019843965.1. Classification (NCBI taxonomy): domain Eukaryota; kingdom Metazoa; phylum Chordata; class Mammalia; order Rodentia; family Muridae; genus Rhynchomys; species Rhynchomys soricoides. Next base: position 4,328,677 of record JADRCH010000013.1, read on the forward strand.
AGAAACTAAAAGGGATGAGCCTATTCAGGTTTGGAGCCACAGAATCCTAGAGGTAAAACATACCTCTTTCTCACTGCACCTATTGTCCAAGTAGCCCCTGAAGCTATGAAAACAAACTTGTCCCACTCACTTGCGATGACCCTTTAAATATGGCCATTATTGCTTTCAGCCTGGGTGACAATGAGTCTCCACTTGCTGATCCCACAACCTTAACTGGCTCTTTAAAGCCTCCTTAGTAGTCTTATGATCTAACCCCCTTTTCTGGTTAGACTATAATTTAACAAGACAGGACCCTCTCAGAAAGTAACAGATTTATACATGTTCTGGAATATATCCTAACAACTGGAATTCACTTTTTGTCTCATCTATTAAAATTCCTGTATTTGGTTAAGCAAATTTAGACTCATAAATAATAAAAATGAATCTGCTCTTCTCAGTTTATTTAAAAAATAATTGAGGCCCTTGAGTCCTGTTGCTCATGTGGCTGTCAGTCTTGGTACCATGTCTTTAGAGGCCCTTGAGTCCTGTTGCTCATGTGGCCGACTGTCAGTCTTGGTACCATGTCTTTATTTTAATCTGTGCTATCCTGTACTTTCATAAAGTTATCTTGATACTTTTATAAAAATAAAGTTTTAAAAAATGGAGGGACAAAAGGTGCTTGCTGTCAAACCAGACGACCTGAGCTTAATCCCCAGACACCTTTCCCCATACTGTGCACACATGCACACAAAATAAATAAATGTTAAAGATTTTAAATTGAGCAATAAAACTTTATGATGTGTAGAAAATGTCAGATTATACCTGATGACAAGAGAGATTTTGGTGATTTGGGATGATCCTGGAAGCTGAGGAGGAAGGAAATCAGGCGTCTACAAGCTTGATTTGTTTATTTTTAATAAACAGAAATGAAATTAGAAATATGGTTTCTGAGGTAGATGAATGAGGAAACACGACCGGTTCTTTAGGGCGGTTGAGTTCAATGCTACATTTCTATCACCTACGTGTGAGGTTCTTATTACAGTAAATCTGTGGGGAAGTAAGATAAAATACATTACAACCCTTACTGTTTTAAGTCGATTGACTGTTAAAGGCAACTCTGAAGAAATTTAATTAAAAAACGTGAGTTTGTATTGCTAATGGGAACATTTTCTGTCAGAAGAGGAGTACCATGTTAATTTAGTCCTTAAATCTTTGCTGTTGATGTTTAATTATTTGATGCTCTCGTATTGTTACCATTTAAGTCTCTGAGAAGTCAGGAGAGTAAATACCATGCTATACCAAAAGAAACTATAAAACACACGGTAAATATGTGACAGGAAATAAGACTATGTAATTTAATCAATTTAATTTATCTCCCCATATTTAAAGAGAAGTATATGAAAAACAAACATAGAGATGTTTAAATTAGAAGTTACGCCATTTGTGAAACAATACAAAGTTGCTTTGACTTAGCTGTAGGCTTTTAAGAAGCTGCAAGGCTACACAACACGCTTGAGGGCTTCCTGATGGTCTGACAGTCCTCCAGTTCTCTCTTTCCTCACCCCACCTCCTCCCCCACTTTTGTCCTCTTGGAGACAGGGTCTTATTTTGTAGCCAAGCTTATCCTCAAACTTGTGATCCTCCTGCTTCAGCCTCCCTAGTACTGAGATTACTGTTCCTTATCACCTGACTCCCTTTTAAATGTACTCAAGTTTCTTCTACATCCTATAGTTGCAAAAAAGTTAGTGTATACAGTTGTTAAAGTTCAAGATTATTTCCAAACCGTATGATATAAAAATATATATACTATGTCAAGGTTTTTGGGGGGTGTGCTTTTAAAACTTGAGGTTAAACATTTCCCCTTGAATTACCACTGCATATATATTAAAGAAGATTGTGGATGATTGGAATGATTAGAAGACATTGTTCCCTGAAGATCATTTAACAGTAAACCTCTTCTCCATCTCTTTTATCAATTGACAAAAGAAGGCCTCATGTTTGTCTTTTTATAACATCAATAACATTTTTATAGTACCAGTAACATGAGTTGGGTGGTGGCACACAAGCCAATTCCAACACTTAGGACAGAGACAGGAAGATCAAAGGGTTCAAAGCTAGCCTGGGGTATATAAGAAAACCATCTCCAAATATTACTGAATTTTATCTCTTTAGGATTATTGAATACTGTTGTTTGTTTCTACTTTTCAGGAAATTACAGTTTAATATTTTATGGAATAGAAGGTTTCATCTTTCAGCCATCAACTAGAGAGCAAAATAGGAAAGACTTGGAGAGAAAAAGAACCTCTGTCTCACCTAAGAAACTCTATTTGAGCGGTGCCATGAAATTGCATATATGTTAATCATTTTGGAGTATATTGATTCCAGGCTTTTCCTGCTCCAGTGAGACTGATAGCTACTTTTGCTTAATTTCCTTAGGATATCTTAAAAATAAATGTTTTGGTAGGGTCTTCACAGAAAAACTATTTGTCTTTATTTCAACTATTATAGTGTTTTCATTGTGCATTTTTATTCCATCTCTGACTGGAATTGGGAACTTGGACACAATAGTGAGTATTCATACATGCAGGCATGCTGACAGCCCCAGGAGTGAAGACTGCTTAGAAAATGTTCTTCACAAGGGTTTTTGATGATGTATGCTTTAAAAAACGTGGAATCAGTTCCAGAGAGATAACTTAGTGGTTAAGAGTACTTACTGGCTTCTTAGCATCTATGTTGGGCAGGTCATAACCACCTATACACACACACACACACACACACACACACACACACACTTTACTTCATGGCACAATAAGAGGTGGTTCATGAGCTAAAATAATAGTGGCCAATTAAAAAATGCATACTAAAATCAAATAAAACTTTCACATGTGTTAACATTCAATTTGAGTAAGAGTTTTTTTTTTTCTCCCAGGTTTTAAATTGTGGTAAAATTTAAATGTTCAGTTTTATGGTATTAAATATACTCATAATGTGAATAACCATCATTGCTATCTCTCTTCATCTAGCAAAATTTGGACGTCATTAAGACTACTGAACCTCTTCCCCACCCCAACCCCAAAAAGTATGGCTACTAGAAGAGTGAACAAGTGCCTTAAAAACTGGTCCCAAACTAGATTATCTTTCGTGTTATGTTTTGTCCTAAATTTAATGTAAATGCTCCATTATTTTAAATATAATGATGACACAGTCTTTTCAGTCTCAGTGTAACGTGGTATTTTAGGTAGAGCCCCCATCTTTCCCTCCCCCAGTGGCTTTTAATCCTCTAGACACATAGAAACAGCCCCACTCCCCACCCCTGCTGTGTTCCAAGCTGGACCTCTAGAGGCAAGGTTCTAGGCCATTCTGTGGTTGTGTAACATGTCCCTTTTAGTTTTCTTTACAGCTTAACCAAGGCTATTTATAGAAGGCTGTGGAACAGACTAATTGATGCTTATCTCCCTTGCACATGAATGTGTCACAGAAACTGAGAATTCAGAATGAATGTTCAGAAGCATCCTTTTGTATTATCTCACACTTTATCATTACAAGTGCACAAAACAGTCTCACTGTGCCAACAGTGATTTAATGGTATGTTTAATGGTATGGCTAGAGCCATACCCTACTTTCCCAAAGAGTAGTAATTTTTTTCAGCTGTCTATGAATTCTGACTTTTTTTTGTTTTGGAGACAAGGTCTCACCATGTAGCTAAGGCTGGCCTGTAAATCATGATCCCCTGCCTCAGCTTCCTAACTGCTGAGATTGCAGGCTGTAACACTCAGCCTTGTTTTGCAAACTGTCTGGCTGTTAATAACTTTAGTCTTCACACCCAGCTGTAACATCAGGGGAGTGTGGCCCACTTTGACATGTGATGGCAACACTGGAAGTAAAATATGGACCCAAGTGTAGGGATGGTTCTGATGCTAATGTCCTGCTTCCCATTTGATTCTTGGTCTATCAGTAAAGAAGCCATGGGCCAATTTTTGGGCTGAAGGAATAGGCAGGACTTCCGGGTCCCCACAGACAAGCAGGCAGACGCTAGGAGAGGAGAGGGAGAGTTCACCATGCTTCGGAGAGAGAAAAGCCAAGCAGCTATGTGAGACCTCAGGTGGAGTGGGGATGTTGAGCAGTGACTAAATGTAGCTGAGCAACTAAAGTTGAGGGCAGGTGGAGAGGTGTGGAGCTAAGAGTACTGATTGATAAGGGCAGGCTTCTCCAGGCAGGAGTAGCGCCCAGCAATTGTGCCAAAAAGGCATGTTGAAAAGAACAACTGTATGTGTCTGTGTTTTTCATCCATGGATCCAATATTCTCTGGGCGGGGTTGGGTAGCATGGCCAGTTCCCTGAGCTTAGACAGGGTAGCAAAAGCTACATGCAGCACCCAACCTCCAAACTGAAGGTCTTTTCAAGTAGAACAAGACAGTTCATCCCTGCCTATCTTCAGAAACCTACTCCCACCTTCTGAAGAATAACCAGTCTCTTCCCTTTGGTTGTCTTTTCTTTGGGCAGGAGGTGTAACTCTAAAGTACCCTAATTCTCAGAGTTCATATATTAAGAACATTTCCGTAGTCTGTTAAGGCAGATCTCACACTGAACATATTACCATAGGAAAGACACACAAGCAAAACTGTGGGTGCTTCCCAAGAACCAAAGAATATTCTTATCCACATCAGGCATACAGCTCAGGTCAGGGTAATTTTAGAAAAAATATGAGGCATAAATGTGGTATTGGAAGCGAGAAGGCTAGAATAAAATTATTTTTAAATGATTCTTTCACTGATAGAAGAATAAGGTCACAAAATTGTTTAGCGGAGGTTTCTGACTCCTAGGATCCCTATCTATTAATACTCTAAAATACGTGTGTTTTATTATTTCTAAAAAGAGAAATCTAAAGAAAGGCTAAGCCTAGTTACCCTGTTCTGTTCTATAAAAGGCGGTTTTGTTCAGAACATTAGAATGTGCTGTCAGCTGTAGGTTCAAGGATCAATTTTTGTTGGTTTGTGCCTGCTCAACATCTATACATGAAACAGGTAGAACTTAATTTTAGTATTGGAATCTGTTTGAAATAGCGTTATTCTTAATATTTAAAACAACAGACTCTAGAATCTGGTATTAGTGACCTTATCCTTGCACACTAATGGCTGTACTATAAGGTACCAAGCAAGTATCTTATGAGATAGTCTCCAGAGGTTGTATATTTTAAGTTGTGAATGTTTCAGGTGATTCACTTTTTCCCTTATGCATTTATTTATTTAGGTTTTTCAAGAGGGTTTTTCTGTGTAGCTCTGCCTTGAACTCAGAAATCTGCTTGCCTCCACCTCCCAAGTGCTAGGATTAAAGGCATGCACCCCCATACCTGGCTTCATTTTAAAGCTTTATACAGTTTTAATCAAAATAGAATTACATCACCTACCCTTTTCCTTTTCCCTTCCCACCCTCTAGATGATTCTTTTTATTGTTTTTTTAATTTTAAATGATTTTTTTAATTATTTATTTATTTTATGTATGTAAGTACACAATAGCTGCCTTCAGAACACCAGAAGAGGGCATCGGATCCCATTACAGATGGTTGTGAGCCACCATGTGGGTGCTGGGAATTGAACTCAGGACCTCTGGAAGAGCAGCCAGTGCTCTTAACCACTGAGCCATCTCTCCAGCCCCTAGAGGATTCTTTTTAAACCACTTGGAAACTGCAGAAGACAGGAAAGGGGATAGTATCTAATGAAGCTGTATAATTCTCTTGATTCCTGCATATTTTAGTTTGGTGGGACTAACAGTTTTCTCCCTTCTAGATTACTTTGTAAAACATCAAGGCGTTTTATAGGTGTCAAAACAGGCTTAGGCAGGTTAAGATGTACTGTATGGTCAAGTCTGTTCATCATGTCCATGTTTTTAAGTACTATATTCACACTTTTATGCACTGAAGTTGTTAATCCAAAGTCACCTTTACTCACAAGAAGAATTTTTGGAATGTTCAGTGTCCTTGATTTCTCACCCTTCATTTTTTTGGAATAAAATTTTAATGAAATGTGATTTTTTTTAAAGACAGAAATGAAATTAAATCGGCTCTAGGATCGGTTAGGAAGCCTTTTGCTTACCTAAGTCCTAACCTTAAGAGATTACCCTGCTGCATTTATTCAGCCTTTGGATTACTCCCAGAATAGTGAGCTATAGGCTGAACTCTCTATAAAACTGTAAAACCAAAGGATCGCCGGGCAGTGGTGGCGCACGCCTTTAATCCCAGCACTTGGGAGGCAGAGGCAGGTGGATTTCTAAGTTTGAGGCCAGCCTGGTCTACAGCATGAGTTCCAGAACAGCCAGGGCTACACAGAGAAACCCTGTCTCAAAAAACCAAAAAAAAAAACCAAAACAAAACAAAACCAAAGGATCAAACTTTTCTAATCAATGTAATTGCATCCCAGAACAAAACTCAGAAATGTTTACAGAAATAGTGTATAGAAGAATGTCTAACAATATGGCTAGTATCTAATTAAAGATTATTGGGTATATAATGAAACTAGAAAAAATGACCTATAATGAGGAGAACAATCAATCAAATGAAAATGACCTTATATGGACATTCTTGCCTGAATTATCTGAAAGGGACAAAAACAGTATTATAGTAATGACCTACATGTTTGAAGAGCAGGCATATAGGACATATTTCTACTTTCAAAAACAAAATTTTGGAGATGAAAGCTGTAATAACTGGGATGAATAAAATCAACTAAATACGATTCAGGGCATATTAGACATGGCAGAAGACTAGTAAATGGAAAGACTGAGCCACAGAAAGTATTCCTAGTGAAAGGGTTGAGAAGAGATGGTTCAGCAGTTAAGAGCCAATACCTCTCTTGCAGAGGTCCTGAGTTTGGTTCCCAGCATTCATGTGGGTCAGCTCACAACTGCCTAAAAACTCCAGCACCAGAAGGTATGATACTTTCTGACCTCAAAGGTCACTCCTCCACCCACCCAACCACCCACCCACATGTACTTTCTAACCTACCCACTCCCTCATCCTTAAAAATAGTTACAAACAAAAAAAATATGAAAGAATGAAGATATTAAACTTTAATGACAAGAGAATCAGTGAGCTATGAGACAAATCTCCAGGGGTCTCATATACATGTAATTGGAGTGAGCAAAGGAGAAGAAACATAGCTGTAGAAGAGAAATTTGAAAAAAATATTGGCCCAAATTTTTGAATTTGCTGAAAACTATTACAACACATATTCAAAATACTCAGAAGCAGTAAGAAATTACCCCAAAGCACATATAACCAAATTGTTCAGAACCAGTGATAAAGAGAAAATCTTGAAAACAGCTGCAAGAAAACCAAAAAAGCCAAAAATCCCCAAAATTTACAATGGCTCAGAGGTAACCTATATCTAACAATGCCTACCTTCTAAGACCAGGAATGACACAAGATATCTGTTCTTCCTCAATCAGTCAAGAAACGGAAATAAATCAGGTGAAATTTACCGTCTCTTAGAGTTCTCAGCCTCTTGACTGTCCTTCTTCCTCCCACCCCTTTCCTCAGGGAGTCACTGGTTGGCTATGGTGACTATAGATTAGTTTGCATGTTTTAGAACTCTATAGATAGGGAGTCACGTGGTATGCATGTGATTAGTCTGAAATTCAGTTCATCTTAGATCATGTGGAGCCATTTGATGTTCATTCCACTCTTTCTTCAGTCCCTAGGATTTCAATTCTATATTATAGTAACTTTGACATGTTATCAACAGGTCAGATAGCTTGCTCCATCTCTGAGCCCCGCCCTAGTCACCTGAAGAATTTTCTTCATAATTGTCTGCTGTTGGTGATAAGATTTTACATCTTCAGAGTAACAATCTTGGATTCATTTCCTCATTTTCTTTCCTCCCCGTGGATAAAGATAAACCATTGCTAAACTTGTTCCTCCTTTTGGTTACTGCTTCCTCACAGACAGCCACTCGCCTCTTGGTAGATACCCTAGCTCCTTCCCTTGCTATACCTCTGTCTCTACCAACCTGTACAGACAGGAGACACTTGGATCAGACGCTCAGGGAAGTGTAACTAGGTGATTAAGGAAAACCCGATTCCCTGGGGAAAGTGAATCTAAATATGATAATCTCTTTTTCTTTTGCTGATTCCACCAGGACCTAAGGGCTAAGAAGGACTAAGAGGACACACGCTGAACACAAGGCTGTCTCTCCAGTGCTCATTCACTGTAAACTTTTAGCCACTGGGATGATAAAGCGATAGGAGATTGAAGTTTTTTGCTTACCTCGTACCTCAGCTGGGATTCTTGATATGGGCAATATTTATTTTGGTTTTTAGTTCCTAGGGTAAGGAAAAGCACACGAGAAGAGAAACATACTGTTGTAACCAACAGCTCAGCTCGATTTACCAAACACCCTTCCCAAGACCGAGGGCCTCTCAATATGAGTCCATTGCCATTCCCTTCCCGTGCCCTTCTCTGCTTCTCCTTTGACAGAATCTCACCACACAGCCAGCTGGCCTCCAACTCATTCTAGCCAAGGCTAGCCTCAAACTCTTGTTCCTTCTGCTTTAGTCCTGAGTGTAGGGATTACAGATGTGAACTACTATGCCTGGCTTCTTTCTAGTATTTGTTCCTATCAAACTGCCTATCAAATGCTTGGGAAATAACAACCTTCCTCCTCCTGGGCAGTTTTGTTCATTGCCATGTCTAGTGCGTTGAACCTATACTAAGCACACAGCCAATAAATCTGATTGCCCTTTTTTCTCTGGTAATCCAAGTCCATTACTGCTTAAAATTAGACAGACAGACAGACAGACAGACACACACGCACACGCACACGCACACGCACACACACTGTTGCATATGAACTGGGTGTGGTGGTGTGCTCATGGAAGGCTAGAGCAGGGAGACAATGAGTTTGTGCTCAGCCTTCCATCTGTACGGCAAGACCTTGGCTAAGAAGCCCGTTTCTTGCTCCCCACATTTTCCTATTCTATAAATTTCAGTTTTCAGTCAGTTCATATTATACATTCTTAGCAATTACTTCATAGCTTTTACTTCACTTTACATGTGTGTGTGTTTCATATACACCTATCTATTCTATATAGAGTTATATTTGCACTTAAAAGGCAGTGCTTCAAGTACATGTGTGCTGTGTGCTACAATGTTGTATGTGTACAGCAAAAACATGGACAGTGACATTGACGGTGGTATTGTTATCTGTAATCTTAGCACCCGGGTGTACAGGCTGAGACTGTTCACATCCAGCCTTGCCTACATGATGAGTTTTAGGCCAGGCTGGGCTAAGTGAGATTCTGTCTTTTTTTTTTTTTTTAAAAAGAGGAGGAAGAAGGAGGAGGAAGAGGAAGAAGAAAAGTAGACACTATCAGTATCAGGAGACAGTCATATTCTGAGTCTATGCTCTTTCAAGAGAACTTAGATACAAAAACTATACATTTTGCTATTTTATTCATATAATGTATGATTTTAATAGATTCCTCAATGTTCAGCTTAAAACCAGGGAAGTTTCCTAAGAAAAAGCCTATAAAGGTATAAAAGCATTTATATGTTGATTTTTCTCAGTAATAAAGTAATATAAAAACTGACACTAGTCATTTGAGTGTTGGCATTTTCATAGAAGTTTTTATGGGAATCATGTTACATAGTTAATATGAATAATTTGCTTTAAGACAATCTCCACTTCTTTCCCGAGAAGTACCCTGGATTACATCACCCTGGATCTCTACAGTAAGTAAACTATTCCTTGTTGCCTCACGAAGGAATTGATGTGCTAGGACGCAGTGAGAGGATTGCTGAGGTGTCAGAATAAGGCTTTTACAGTGTATAGCTCTTTTACAGTGTATAGTTTATGTGTAGCTCATGTTTTCTATAATACATTTTCAAATAGTTTGGTGACAGTCAGTCACAATGCTGTGGCCTCCCTCTCCACCTGTCTCCTGGCAACAATAAAGCCAGGCAGTGAATACTAAAGCAGAGTCTAGTGATCGCACTTCACAGCAGTCTGCTGTTAGCCCTTTCCTCTCCTTCCACTGAAGTGCCAATGTTTACGGTGCTTCACAGGTTTCCCCAAGTGTGTCAGAGAGTACTATCTTCATTTGAAGTCTTTTCTTTTTTTCTTTCTTGAGACAGGTTTTTCCATCTATCTATCTATCTATCTATCTATCTATCTATCTATCTATTGTATATGAGTACACTGTAGCTGTCTTCAGACACACCAGAAGAGGGCATCAGATCTCATTACAGATGGTTGTGAGCCACCATGTGGTTGCTGGGAATTGAACTCAAGACCTCTGGAAGAACAGTCAGTGCTCTTAACCACTAAGCCATCTCTTCAGCCCCTCAAAGTCTTTTCTAGTGCATATAGAAGTACACACTAACACAAAACCATGGGAAATATAAAACCTCAACTATATATTTTTTTTTTGTTCTACTGACTTTTACATAGCAGACTTCCTATTTATGATCCCAGACATTCAGCCACACTATACTAATAAAAACTGAGTTGGAAGACTTAGTAGTATTAGTATTATAATTTCTGTTTTCGTGGCTACTTCCTACTTGAGAATTTTTGTATGGTAGTGGTGGTGGTGAACATCCAAACAACTAACGGTTCCTAACTAGACATCAAGAGCCGTGTTCTCACTTTTTGGCCGTATCAGAGAAACTTCAAATGCTATTTTCCCTCTTAGGAATAGTCATTGTTTGACTAAACTATAGTCAGTGTAATGAGAATGGAATGATGTCTATTACTTGGAGACCCTTCCCTAAAAATCTTTGTGGGCTGGGGGCACAGCTTAGTTGGTACAGCAGTTGCCTTTCATGCTCAAAGCCTTGGGCTTAATCCCAAACACCACATAAACTGGTTGTAGTGATACATGCTGATAGTCCAAGCACTCAAGGAGTTACAGATCACCTTCAGTTACATATCAAATTCTAGGCCAACCAGGGATATATGAAACCCTGTCCAAAAAACAACGAAAAGCCCTCCAATCCTCTCTTAACAGACTAGAATAGAAGAGCTCAAGGACATCTTGGAGCACTCAGTTATAAAAGCCTATGTGAAGAAGTGCCCCCAAATTTGTACTGAACTATTCATTTACTTCAGGAAGAAACAAATTTGAGCCATTATTTACTTTTCAATTGTTCTATTATAGCAATTAGTGTACCCTTGATGCCCCTATAGTGCACAATTTTAGTGGGTAGCATTTCTATTATAACATATGTGAACGTATTTCACAGTTGAGCGGCTGTGGGTGTGTGTAAACAATCCTCCCAAGAGTGTGATACAGCAGAGCCAAGCTGATCCCCACTACTCATGGCTTTTACTGTGGATGAGCACTAAGAAGTGTAAAGGCACTTTGTGTGTTTGTAGTAACAGGCTGGTGACATGGTGTTCACTAAAAACCCCAAGAGGAAGGCTGCAGAGGTGGCTTGGAACACTCACTGCTCGTCCGGAGGACTGGAGTTCTGTTCCCAGAGCTCACACTGACCAGCTCACGATTGCCTGTAATTCCAGGTACAGGGAATCTGACACCTTCTCCTGGCCTTCACAGGCACCCAAATACACTCACACTTACAGTGAGAAAAAATAGTTAAAAACCATAAAACATCATTTAGAAACAAAATAAAATCTTAAAAAACTTCTAAGAAAATGGAATGACCAGGTCTTGGATTTGTTTACTATGTACCCACCGCTGGTTTTGTGTCTATAACAGGTGTGTTAAGAGCTCCCTCTTCTCCAATAGCTAGGCAGGTAAACTAGAGCATATTGTCCTCAGCTATAAGGATATTTTTCTCAGCTATTCTAACAAGTTGGGTTGTATGGCTTCACTGTTCCCTTTCTTAACCATCACTCTGTCATATGACTGCGATGCCCTGGAGCAAGCCATACTATGCTCAAAGTCATTTTTAACTCGGATGGATGTTACTTCAGACTCCAAACTGACACTAGAGAGCGGTCTAGGAGCAACTTCAAGACTTAGAACATGTTTGAGAGAAAGTATGCACTAGCACATGCCAACGCATAGGTGTGGAAGTCAGAGCACAATTTTTGAGAGTTGGTGTTCTCCTTCCATCATGGGTTCCAGAGACTTAAGTCATCTACCAGGCTTGCATGATGAGTGCTGTTACCCATGAGCCATCTGGCTGGCCCAAGAAGAGTCTCTTATGTTAATTTTCAGTAAAAACAGATTTAAAGATTGTTCTTTAAAATTTTTTTGTTTATATTTTTTAGATTTATGTGTTTTGCCTGCTTGGATATTAATGTACCATGGGTATTCCTGGGGACCTCCCATCTGTAAGGAAATGGACTTCCAGATGGTGTAAGCTCTCTTTTGGTTTCTGAGAACTAAACCTGGGCCTCTACAAGAGCAATAGTACTCTTCACTGCTGAGGTATTTCTCCAGATCCAAGAAAATTTCTTATTACCTTCTTTATTTAAAAGTGAGCTTCAGGTAAGCTTCTGTGATCTAGGGGCCGGAGAGATGGCTCAGTGGTTAAGAGCACTGACTGTTCTTCCAGAGGTCTGATGTTACCAGTAAAAAATGGGTTTCTTGCGGAAATGACCTCAGACAATACTTACCTTAGAGGATCGTTAGAGTTTTAGCGATTATGCTGATGTCTAGCACTCTTCCTGGCTTGTATTTTGTAAATGGTAGCCATTATAATAACATATAACAGCACTAAGGCCTCTTGTCTGTCAATTCCTTTTATACTGGTCTGCTGTACGCGTGTCTCACATGTGAGTGTGGAGGCCACCTTATTCCCCTTTTCTATTTTCTTGTTTGTTTATTTTGTTTTGAGACAAGGTTTCTCTTGGAATGTGGAGCTCACCAATTTAGCTAGTCTTTTGCTGCTAGCAAACGCCAGTATTATTCTGTCTCTATGTCCCTAGCTCTGGGATTATAGGCATGTGCAAATATGCCCAGCCAAATATGGGTTCTGGGGATTGAAGTTAAGTCGCCATGCTTTCAGGGTAAGGACTTTATTGACTGAGATACTCCCTCTTCTCCTACATTCCTATATAGACAGTAACCTGAAAAAAGATGCAGTTCAGTCAGTTAAGCCAAAGAGAACTTCAACAAGGAGTGGAAGCAGTCCAAGAAAGGAGGGTGAGAGATGGGGAAAATAGGGAGCGGGTGTATCACAGGCAGCACAGCTGGGGGGGAGCACTGGACACGGAGCTACCAGACTTGGGAGTTTGCTCTTCTGGGTTTCAGTCTTGCTTTGGTCCAGTATTTCCTCACTACACTCAGGTTCCTTCCTTTGGAATGGTGGTGTATACTCTGTGCCACCATATGTTGTAAGTATGTAATTTACTTTTTGATGGGGGTTGCAATTAAGAGATTGTCTTGAGTCTCAGAAGAGACATTGGGTTTTGTACTTTTAAACAGTTTAAACTGTGTTGAGACTGTCACTGAAAGACTATGGGGACTTTAAAAATGAGACTAAATGCAGTTTCCACTATGATATGGCCATGAACTCTGGGAACAGGGCAGTAGAATGTGGTAGCTTGAATGAGCATGGCTCCCACAGACACGGCCATTTGAATGCATGGCCCCTGGTTGGTGGAACTCTCTGAAAGGATTCAGAGGTGTGGCCTAATTGGAGGCTTATCACTTGGGGGTGGGCTTTAAAGTTTCAGAAGCTTCCTTCCATCCCTAGTGCTTGTAGTTTGAGATGTGAGCTCTTAGCTGTTCCTGCTACACGCTTTAGCTCTGCCACCATGGACTCTAGCCCTCTGGAACTTAAGCCTAATTAAGCAATTTTATGAATTGCCTTGGCCACAGTGTCTTATCATAGCAATAGAAAAGTAACCATTACATATTCTTTTCTAGATAATTTCTTCACAAATGTTTGGGAGCCCCCAGGCATATAACCCATATCTTTTTTTCTTGTTTGTGGGGTTTTAATTCCCCCCAAGGCCATCTCACCCACATTTGCCATGTTTATGAGTTTTGATATCTTATGTTCTTAGGAGTCTTAGCACTTGTGTTCTGTCCCTGGTACTTCTGTTGAGTTCTGAATTCTAACTCATTGGTTTGCCCAGCAACTCCACTTAAACGTAACAAAGACCTCCGAACTAGCACATTTAAAACACTTCTTGTTTCTTCTATAATTCATTTTTCTCTATATCTTATCAGATGTCAGTAAGTTGCACAATTTTAGTCAAGTGGCTAGGCTAAGGAAGCAAACAAACTTGAAACCATTAACTCCTCTTTGTGGCAGTTTACTGTGGCCTCTCAGCATCAACCCTCTTTAGGTCTGTGTTGCTCTGGTTGGTGCTCTGAAGAATCTCCTAACATGTTTCCAACTGAATTCCTTCTGTGGCCCATCAGTGAAGAATAGGGAGAGTCCAGGGGAGGGGAAGAACCTACAAACACTGCTTCAGTTACAGTCTCCCAAGTACCACCTCAGTGTCCTCTCAAGTACAGCGCAGCAAGTGGCTGGCACCTCCCCCCTCAAAGCTCTCCATTGCTGGCACCTCCCCCCCTCGAAGCTCTCCAGTTGTCTTCCCTCCCTGGTTTCCCAGTAGCAGGAGGAGAGTAACTGCTAACACAGGTTGCTCCATTATTTCGGTAATGATTTGCTTTGTCAGTCTTACATCTGTTTGACTAAATGCTTCTCCTTCCTCCATCTCCTTGCCCTGAGACAAGGTCTCACTATGTGGCCCTGCTTGCCTAGAACTCACTCTGTAGACAGACTGGCCTTAGACTTGTGAGACAGTGGACCATGCCAGGAAACTTGGTAAGGTAGAGTGGGTCTGAGTCTCCGGAAACTGGGGGTACATACCTGAGACAGTAGGTGGCTCCCTGCTCCCTGCCAGATTCCTGACCTGGAACACACTTCCCACATAACATGACCTGTGGTCATGAAGGTCCAGAACAGAGTTCTCCACACTAATTAGGTACCTAGAGGCCCTGCAAAAGGTATTTAATCTTGGGTCCATCCTGAGAAGTTGGTACGCATCCATTTTCCACGATGAACAATCAATAAACATTTTGGAACCAAGGAATGTCTCTTTCATCTATCACTACCTTGGGGGAGCATGGAGAAGGCCTTAGCCTAAAGAGCCACTGCATAAGTCTTCAGTACAAGGCCTCCAGCCAATCTCAGCCAAGCTACAGGCTAGACTTCATCCTCAGCCTAAGGGCCTCTAACAGTCCTGGCCTCATCGTGGCCTGTGGACACTGGCCCTTCGTTCCTGACTCTTCTTTGCAGGGGGCTGGGGGGTGGGGTGGGGTGGCTGCGTTGGAGTAAGTGTAGTCAAACTCCTTGCGGTTCTCTTCAGGAGCTATGCCCAGAGGCAGGGTGGAGCCAGTCCCACACAGGCATGGAGATTCTCCTGCCTATGCCCTCCCTTCCTCTGAGTCCTGGGACTAAAGGTGTGTGTGCCACTCCACTCCAGGTGATATACAACCTTTCTGTAGCTGTTTTTCTTAGTGAGCAGCAGCCACCGCATGCTTCTCACATTTGGAACAAAACCCAAGCTTTTCTTTGGCCTACAGTTTTTGTGATCTTTTTCTCTAATCTCCCATCTTTTCCCTTGTAATTCATTTGGCTTCTTAAAAAAATCACTATTGTTAAGAGGACTGAACCTTACACACGGCATGCTAAGCAAGCACTATATCACTGAGCAGGACGCTTAGCCTGGTTCTCCTCCCTCTGTCCTGAACACAGTGCTCTCTCTCCCGCAGGGCCTTTGCAGACACTATTGTCTGTGTCTAAGTTGCCTGGGTCTTTGCCAAGTTCACGTCCTCTCTTTATTCAGTTCTCTTCTCAAAGTCGGACTTCTCCTAAGCAGTCTTCTAACAACTCTGTCTAAAGCAGTGGTTCTCAGCCTTCCCAACGCTGCAACCCTTTGATACGGTTCCTCACGTTGCGCTGACCCCAGCCATAAAATGATTTTCACTGCTACTCATAACTGTAATTTTGCTACTGTTATGAATGTGGTGTAAATATCAGGTAATGCAGAATGTCTGATGTGCGACCCCTGGGGGTTAGACCCACAGGCTGAGAACTACTCCTGCTTTCTAGTTTCTGATGTGGGATCTTTTCAGCCCCACGCCCTGTCACACTAATCTGTTTCCTCAGTACAATATAATATAAACTTTACAGAGGCAAAGGTGCCTGGCTCAGAGTTAAGGTATTCAATAGTTCCAGGAAACAGGTAGAGTTAAGGAATTGTAAGAATTGTAACAAATACTGCAGGAAACAGACCAAAGTTACTGCCAAGAAGACACTGTCTAAGTGAGGAAAAAAAAGACACAATACATATTCACTCATCTAGAATATAACGCAACAAGTGAAATAAAAATATTGAACTTAAGGATGTCATAGAAGAGCATTTCCCAAAACCAATGAACAAACTATAACTGCAGAAAATGCTTAAACAAAATGGGCACGTAACCTTCTATTTTGAGGCATATCCTGGTTACGCTAGTTTTGTTGTTTGAGTGAGACAAGATCTCATGCAGTCCAGGCTGATGTTACCCTTGAGCTCTAGATCCTCCCGCCTGCACATCTTGAAAGCTGGGATTTCAGGCCTTGCTCCCACACTTTGCTGTGGATAAGCAGATGTTCATAAGAAATGAAGGAAAATCTTTTCAGTCCTCCTGGCAGAAGACACAATAAGTTATAAGATAGGAAGACATCAAGCTGACCTTACCCTTCCTCTAAGCAATTACTTACCAGAAAATAAATAAAAAAATATCTGCAGTTTTCATCAAAGGTAGCATAACCCTAAACTATTACATCTAAGTGGCTGCCACCCAGGAGTTAATGGGAAAAGTAGTCAACAAGATGGTTCAATGCGTAAAGGCTATTGCTGCAAACCTGATGTCTGATCCCTAGGATCCACACGATGGAAGGAAGGGAATGGACTCCTGCAAGCTGTCCTCTGACCTCCACATGTGTGCCACGGCACACAGAAACACATGCACGCATAAAAAGATTACACATAATATGTATATATATTATATATATGGCAAAAATAGCATCTGAACATAGATCAAAGCCAAATGACCAATGAAATTAAGATTACAGAAAAGAACTAAATATAAAACATCTCGTAATCATACTTTTCATGGAGGTGATTCTAATTTTGAAATATGTAGATAATAGCATTTTTTTTTTTTTACTTTCAATATTTAGCAATTAAGGTCATTTGTGGCACAGAAATATTTTCTTAAATGCTCACCAATTTCTCTTCAAACCTCATCCATGAATTTTTGGTCATAATCATAATGAACATATCAAGGCTTATGCTTGACATAAGGACTTGCTCACATGATAAAAAATATGTATTTTAGTTGACTTTGGAAATATTCCTTTAAAAAAATAAACCATGATGGCCGAGGAGATGGCTCAGCAAACAGTTGCTATCCAGAATGTCCAGAACCACATAAAACGTGGCATGACCACACCCCATACTGTCTGTAACTCCTTTGTTGGTAGTTGAGACAGACATATCCTGGAACTTGCTGGCCAGCCAATCTTAAAACAGCAAGCTTCAGGTTCAGTCTGAGACTACCTCAAAAACCAAGGAAGGGAGCAAAAATAAGATGCCCAAACATTTTCTTCTGAATTCTACATGCACATGCATGGGAGCATATACCACAGACACTGCAAATTGTATTTTGAACCCATAGAAAGGTATTTCTTTACTGTAGAAAGGTAAAGAAAAGTAACACAAGGAGTTTGAATTATTCTATTTAATTAACAGTTAGGTTATACTTGACTCCTAACAGCATTGTTGCTATCAGCTATAAGCGTGGTTTGAATGAGAACTGCCCCCCCATAGGCTTATATATTTGAATGCTTGGTTCCCAGTTGGTGGAACTTTTTGGGAAGGATTGGAAGGTGTGGCCTTGTTGGAGGAGGTGTGTCTCTGGGGGTGGGCTTTGATGTTTCAAAAGCCCAAGCTATTCCCAGTTTGTCTCTGTATCTGTCAGTCAGTTCTCAGTCTCCCTCCTCCCCGTCCGTCTCCTGTGTCTCAAGAATGTGTTCTCTGTTACTGCACCAGTGCCATGCCTGATTGCCTGCTGCCATGCTCCCTGCCATGATGGTCATAAGTCTAACTCTTTGAAATTATAAGTCACAAATAAAGACTTTGCCTTGGTCATGGGGTTTTAACACAGTAATAAAAAAGTAACTAAGAAAGTACTATCATGGTTTGTATTTGAACCCTTAGTATGCCAGTTTTAATATAGGATAGTGTTGCATTCTCTCTCTCTCTCCATTTTTCTTTTATTGAAACAGGGTTTCTCTGTGTAGCCCTGGTTGTCCTGGAACTCAGTTTGTAGACTTGAACTCAGATCCACTTGCCTCTGCCTCCCAAGTGCTGGAATTTAAGGCAGCTACATTCTTAATCACATCACCAATTTATAAGGTTAAAAAAGAAAACACTCATTAGATGGCTACTTTGAAATAATTCCAGTTCTTACTCATCTGAGACACTGAGAGCTAGACTGTCCCACTTCCAGTTTCCTTTCATGTTATTGTTAATGTGTAGTAATTCTGTAACTAGGCGACCTAGTTAGAGCTACTATTGCTTTGATAAAATGCCATGACCAAAAGCAAGCTGGAGGAAAAAAGATTTATTCAGCTTACACTTCCACATGATAGTTCATCTCTGAAGGAAGTTGGGACAGGAACTCAAATTGGGTAGGAATCTGGAGGCAGGAGCTGATGCATGGGCCAAGGATGTGTACTGCTTACTGGCTTGTTTCCATATTAAACGAGAATCTCAACTCACTGGGCCCATATTAATATTAACTCCAGACCCAGTTTTTGTCCTTTCCACCATTATCCCACAGCCTTAAAATCATTCCCATACATATTCTCCAGATCTCTGTCTGAATGAATTAACACTTAGTGAGCTCTTTAGTTGTATAGCGCACCTGCTCATGGACTACTTCCTAGCTCCTCTCTGGGGTCTGCTCAGTCTTAACTGGTTATGGGTCTAGAGGCAACTATTGGTGGTTACTGAGGGATAGCAGTAATGCATTGTCTTTTTTTTTTTTTCCAGAGAAACTCACTGCTGGTTTAGCAGACAATGAAGGCTTAATTTCCCTAGTCAAAGGCAGAAGAGGCAGTATTTCAGGGGTGGGGGTGGAAGTACATCTGCTGAGGTTGTAGACTACTTCAGAAGAGATAAAACCCTTGAGAATCTCATGGTTCAGAGATCTCAGATTCAATAGGATCCTCCCATATATCTCTACCCCAAGTTACAGGATCCCATTTTTTACCAATTAATGCCCTTACTTTAACAGCTGATATCCTCCAAGTGCTATGATTTGAATTTTCACTGTAATTTGGCTAACCTTATAATGAGGGCTTCAGTTAGATTTTCTATGTGAGCTGTAATGGCTGCTGGAGAGAAGATTCACTTCCAGAACACACTTATAAACCTTTAGACTGCCTCTGTGCATCTGGAGCTGGCCATTTTATCACTGGGTTCATTGTCCTCAACATATTCCAAAATGCTAGACGTTGGTTAATTTTTTTTTTTTTTATCACAGAGCTCATTTCTTTTCCCTTGTCAATTTATCCATAGATGCTAAGAGCAACCAGCCAGCATAATTTTTCCTTATTTTCCCACAAATTGTCAAAAGTTTTATATACAGACTCACCAAATCTGTTGCCTCTCAAAATTGGTGAATCAGGATAATCAAATACATTTGTCTCCTTAATTTGTAAAATAGTTCACACCACAGGCTTTCAGTACTCTAAGTTTCCAGGAGAGGCTTCAGTAATTTGTTGGCAAATTGGAAAGCCTAATCCAGATACTTTAAAAATTCATCTGTATACTTCTGCTGTTCTAGAACCACTTCTGGCACCAAAAATCTGTATTAGTCAAGGTCCTCTAGAGGAACAGAACTTCAGAATGAAACTGTACATAGTTTATGTGTATATACAGAATGGCTTACAGGCTCTGGTCCAGCTAGGCCAACAATAGCTGCTTACCAATGGAAGGTCCACAAATTCAGTAGTTGTTCAGTCCACAGGCTAAATGTCTCAGCTGGTCTAATGCCAGTGAAGGAACTGACTTGCTGGGAGAGCAAGAGCAAGCTTCCTTTTCCCATGTCCTTTTTATAGGCTGCCAGTAGGTGTGGCCTAGATTAACCATCTTCCCACCTCAAAATATCTGGATTAGATGTGTATCTTCCTACCTCAAAGATCCAGATTAGAAGTGGGTCTTCTCACTTCAAATGATTTAATTAAAAAAAAAAATCCCTCACAGGTGTGTACCCAGCCATTTGGGTTTTAGTTGATTCCAGGTATAGTTTAAGTTGACAACCAAGAACAGCCATCACACCAGGGTAGCAAGCATTATGGCATATGGAAAAACATCATGTGCAAATCTGTATGGTAGAGTTTGGCTGAGGTTGTTCCTCCTTCAGGACTGCATGATGTCATCTGCGAGTGTTTACTTAAGCTCCTCTGGGCTGCCTCCATGGCAGCTGTGACATCACAGAGAAGTCAAAAGGGTTTGGGGCCTGATAACAAAGTATGTTAATGCAGTGTCAATGCTGTGTCTTAAAAAAAATTACTGCTGTATAAGAAACTTTAAAAGGGACTTTTTAAAGAAGCTGCTTCAAAAAAATCATTAAGTGAGCTACAAATGATTCATAAATATGTATTTTCTTACTATATGGACATACTTTTTAAAGATCTGTTTTTGTTATTTTTAATTATATGTATTTGTGTGTGTGCATGTGCACATATGTGTGCAGGTGCCCACAGAGAAATCGGAGTCACAGGCAATTTTTCCAGCATGGGTGCTGAGAAGCAAACTCCAGTCCTCTGGAAGAACTATACATGCTCTTAACAGCTGAGCCATCCCTCCAGGCCTGGGATGTACTTATTTTAAAATGTGTATAGTATGAATGTATAGTGCTTTTGACTCAAATATAATTATGCAACTTTCAAAGTATTTTGAATTGCCTTTAGGAGACTATGAATTATTAAGTTAGCCCAACCATGATTTTTATCTCTAAAAAAGCATATTTAATCTAACACCAAAGATACATAAATAATAGAAGCTTAAGGCAAATTGTAAAAGACACCAGGTTATAAAGAGCATTTTATTTACCTTGATAAAAGTGCTATTTTTAGTTCCCTAGATATATTAAGCCCATTTACCAAGTAACTGTTGACTTAGCATTTACTGTGAAAATGGGAGAAGTACATGCAACTCTTATGCTTTCGTTTCCACTAAGAGTGGAGTCTTTTCAGTCCCATTGTTTTTGAGGCAGTCATATCCTGTAGTACATGCTGGTCTTGAACTCACAGGCACTAAGCACCATGCCTGGCTCTTTTTGGTCTTATGAAGGAAGCAGCAGGTTTCTTGGGTAGCAGAACTGATGGCCTACAGAACTATAGCCGTGCATCAAGGATTAGAGCCATGGAGGACATACATTAAGGACTATAGCCATGCATAAAGGACTGTAGCCATGCAGGGCTATACCCACGCACTAAGGATTAGAGCCATACAGGACTACAGCCAAGCACTAAGGACACCATTGCTTTTACTTAGCCTTGTCCTTTAATGCCTCCTCCTGCTGCAGACTTGCCCTAAGTGTGAGTGTTCCTTGGAGTTCCTGGCTAACTAGCCGGTCTCCTGGTCCTCTTAGCCTCTCCCATGGCTTTAGCTACCACTTACACTTCGGTGACTGCAGAGATCCAGACTTTACACCAACCTCCCTAGGAAAGGTCCCCCATAGTGTAAAGGATGTGTTTACCCTGAGGTCCACACCTCCTTACTCACCCAAAGACAAGACTGTGTGTCCCTTGACCTCAAACAGCTAATGACTCTCTTGGAGTCTTCTCTCCAGCTCTGCTGTCTCTGGATACAAGACAGTGGTTCTAACAGGTTCTGTCTTAGCTCACAATTAATTCTTTCACAGTCCATCTTTTACATCTCCAGGACCCTGACAAAGCATATGTGACCAACTATTACTTCCGTCAAACATCTTCTGGAGGTTTTCACTTTCTACAGGTTTTGAGCTGAGGCATCACAAGAATGGACTCACAAAGCAGAGTAACCCTTTGAAATTCTGTGCTAAATTTTCTATTGACTTGTAGGAGGAAAAAAAACACCCACACATACGCCCCCCTCCCCCCAGCGTATGTTTGTCCTAAAAGGCTAAAAAAATAAAAATTTCCATTCTGGTACAAATTCCTCAGCATGATTATTTTGAATAATGAAGGCCCTGACCATCTGTCCAGCTTCCTTCTGACCCCTTTTCAAGACCCACCCAGCACCGGTACCCACATCTATCATGCAGGCCCCAGTATGCACACTGCTCTCCTTTGGACACTCATTTTTATTCTTAGCTGACTTAAACACCCAGGAAGTCACCATCTCCCGAGAGACACCCCGGCTGGCACTAGCTGTGGAAAGCTGTGGAGGCTGAGAGATCGCTCAACTCCTGCCTCCCAGCAGGCAACCCCACAATCTTTCTCATACCATGTGCCTCTTGGATTTCTAAAGCGGGAGCTGGAGGAGAGTGTGGGAATGTAAGAATTAAAACCATAAAACCCAAACAAGCAATAACTTAAGAGTGGCACGTTTACACTGGGGAAGAGAAGCGCACGTTTTTGTTGTACTTTTTTGGAAGAAATTGAGTGATAAACATGAAATTTATAATCCCACCAGAGCAGACTTTTGACGCTAGATAAATGTCATGCACACCTTCCTGTTATAGAATACAGTTCAGGGACTTTGTCAGCATTTAGTTTCCTCATATTTTATTCTCTCCAATATGGGTGCTCTGCTGCAGGTGTCTAGGAGAGCCACTGAGTCTTAACTCCTCTCCTGTTCAGTAACCTCCACCCAAAAGCCAGTTAATGGTCATGACAGTCCCCAAATTCTCCATTAACTCCGGAAAATGTTCCATTTTCACTGTTCTAAGCAGTCTTCTCCTGAGCAGTGTCTTACAACACAGATTCCAAGAACTAAATATTTTTCCTTCCGAAGACTTTAAATTGTTGCTTTTTTTTTCCTTCCGAGACAGGGTTTCTCTATATAGCCCTGGCTGTCCTAGAACTCACTCTGTAGACCAGGCTGGCCTCTTAATAGAGATCTTTGCTGTAATTGGGCGGACCGATCCCGGTGAAGCGTATTTCCCTGCTCTTAACTCATCTACCTATAAATAGCGCCGCTCACCGAGCTGAGTCACCAAAACCCAGAGTTTACTCAAAATAGCTCTTAAGGACTGCTGGAATCGAGTCGCTCCAGTGGTGACAGATTGACCACACACCCATCAAGCTGGGCCATGGACCAGAGCCATAGAACTGGCTCCTAACCACCAGGCGCCCAGAGGGCTAGTCAGGCGAGTAAGACCCTGGGATCTCGAAGTCTGCACAGAGGAACCAGCTAGCGGCCAGACTCCGCCTTGACCCAACAGAGTCCTCCCCGCCCTTTAGGAGCTGGGAGCTGCGGGGGGCCAGGCACCGGGCACCGCCCTCGCCCACTGCACACACAATGGGGCGCGTCGAGGGGCGGTCCGGCTGGAGCTTCAGACCAACGCCCCCATCCCTGCTGGACCCTCCGTTGCTGCCAAACCACCTGATGACCTCCAACTATTGCCCACCCTCACGAGGGTGCAGAGGCATAGGAGCAGCAGCCTGGGGGGGGGGGGGAGGAGAAAACGGAAGTGCCACCCCCTACAGGCAGGGTGGTGACGTCACCCTACCACCAGCCTGTAGCGGGGGTGGTTGCCCATCACGTGATCCACGCCCCTCCGAATCCCGCGCGCGCGCGCTCCCTCCCCCCTCCAGCCAGACTCCCACCTCTCCCGCCTCCTCTCCCCAACTTTCGCCCTCCCTGCTCCCTCTCCGCTGTCAACAGCGCCAGCTCCGCCCTCCCTTGCCTTGGCGCCCCCACCAACGGCGACGCAGCGGGCTTCCGAGCTCAGCTCCCTGAGCGCGGGGGTACCCCCTCTCGCACCCTGTCCCTAGATCCAGGCGTTCAGGGTGCGTGGGCCTCGGGGGTGCAGTAGCAGCGGCGACAATTCTCCACTCATTTCCTCCCACCGTGAACCAGGCGGACTCTTCAGGTCTGCGTTCAAAGGGGACCGAGAGACATGCACGGCCTCCCGGGAGCCCCCTCCTCTCACTCTGCGGCCCACTCTGCCCGCCAGCCCTGCCGAGTTTCGGCTCCCGTGGGGGCCACGCGCAGATCACCTCCTGGAACCCCTCACTCTCTTTCCTTGCATGCCGGGGTTACAGCTTTTTTGTTTTTTTGTTTTTTTTTTTTTTGGTTGTCGCTGCTGTTCCTCGTTCTATTTCCTTACTCCCCAACCCCCGCCACGGTTCCCTTCTAAAAGTGGAGGCTGGAGGAGGGAGAAAAGAAGCCAGAGTCGAAAGGGGCTGTGCGCACTGACCTGTCAGCGACGGAGGAAGACCCCTGGTCTGGGCGAGCTCTCCAGCCAGTGGGGGCACTGGAGCGCAGGGTTCGAGCAGAGCGGCGGCTGCGCCCGGCCAGGTGTCCCCTAGGCCGGTCTGCGCCGCCCCCTGCCTCGGCGCCGCGCTCCCCGCCCCAACATCGGGGACCAGGGAACCCCCCAGCTCAATTTTTTGTGCAGTTTCAGCAAAGCTCCGAGGAAGTTGGTCCTTTTGTTCCACTATTTATAGATTGCGTCAACATTGCGAAAAGAAGAAGGCGGAGCGGTGGCCCCTCCCCCGCCCCTCGGCCCGCTCCCAGGAGAGAAAAGCCCCAGCACACGACCTAAGTACACAGCGCGCCAGCCGCCCGCCCCCGGGCCTCCTGCTCGCCACCTTCCCCTCCCCCAGCCTGGGCCCGAGCGCTGCCAACCCCGTCACGTGCCCTCCCGGGAAAACCAGCTCCCCCGGGCTGTGCGCCGCCCTCCTGGTTCCGTGGCAGCGGCCTCCGCCCTGTGGCGCTACCCAGCTCGTGGCTGGGGTCGCCGGCCCGGGTGGTGTGCACGACCTGGGTACCCGCACTCTGGCCACTCGACGGGGGATTCCCCCGGACCCGCGTCTAGCGCGGAGTGGCCCCGAGCGTTCCGCTCGCTCGGGCGTCTCTGCCCCCTCCGTCTCTGGGAGCGCCACCGCCCTACTTGCAGAGAGCGCGCGCCTTTGGGCCTCGCTTTGGAGCCCACGGCCTGGACAAGTCCCTGTGCCCCCTCGTGCGGCGGCACCCGCAGGCGGTGGCTTGCTAGGCCTCGCTCCCCGCACTGATGGCCAATGGGCCTGAGGGGTGCGGGGGTGGCTCGCAGCAGCTCCCAGGCAAAAGCGCGGAGCGCGGGAAGCGCTGGGCGGACGCTCTGGATCCGCAGGTGCAGCTAGTTTTACGCTAGCTTCTTTCTCGCTTTCCTAGCTGCTTAAAGACTCAGGAATTAGCGCATCTGTCGCTTGACAAGGGAACGCGGTTATTGAGGACCTACCCTTCGGTTACAGGAGTGATTGGGGCAAACCACTACAAGTTGCCTTTAAATCCTGAGGACGAAGTGATAGGCCCCTCCAAAACCCGAAGTGAAACCGAGCGCCCTGCTGGCCTAAAGCCTAGGCGGCAGGCTCGGTGTAAACAAAAAGTGCGATAAACACCAAAGGAGGGCCTTACAATTAAGCCAAACATAAGTGGTTAGTTTAAGCGTAATTAACTTCAGTAGCTTCTAGTTTCTTTCCTAAGTGGTTGACTTAGAACGC
Organism: Rhynchomys soricoides; assembly: GCA_019843965.1. Classification (NCBI taxonomy): domain Eukaryota; kingdom Metazoa; phylum Chordata; class Mammalia; order Rodentia; family Muridae; genus Rhynchomys; species Rhynchomys soricoides. Next base: position 4,354,327 of record JADRCH010000013.1, read on the forward strand.
AGTTGTACTTTTCAGGATCAAAATAGAGTAAGTTAGCTACCAGATCACTGGTTCAGGGAAACAGGCTGAACTCGGGTGAGAACAGGAAAAGCATCGGACCTTTCCCGGCAACTGGAGAGTGATAAACAATCTAGAAGAACTCACCCACCCGAGGTTCGGACCCCCACCACTCTTAAGCCCCTGTGAGGGGCTTGGAAGTTGGGTAGAGGGGTGGGTCCAAACCTGGTAGAGCTTTTCCAAGAGTTAGTTGGGGAGGAAATAGATTTGCCTAAAATTGAGAAACCTTTCCAGATTTAGGCCCTCTTTTCTTTCTTTCTTTCTTTCTTTCTGAGAAACTTTAGATTCTAAAGTTTAGTTCGTGGCTTCCAAGTTTGCTGTGTGTGCGTGTTTGCTAAAAGAAGGAAGTGAGACAATATAAAGTGAACTTTGCCATGGTCGCTTCCTTTCTAAAGTCTGGACTGCAGGCCAGACAGCTTTGGTCACCCACACCTGGCGGTACGTAGAGCCTAGGGCCGGAGCTCATTCTTCCCCATCCTTTCTGCAATTTATCCAAAGGCCCTAGCTACTCACCTTCCCGTCTTTCTACCCTATTCATTTTCAGCTCTCAGAAAACAAACTTCATAAGAAAGCAAATTCGTTTGACACTTTGGTTGCAAGCAGTATCTACAAATTACGTTTCTTTGCATTTAGTAAACACGTCAGGGCCTCCTGATCCTTCCTACCCCTGCAAGGGTCAGAGTTTGTCAAGGCATGGTGGCCTTACTTCGTACCCCGGCTAAGGCTTAGTCTCAGCTATTTTGTCAAGACACCGGCTTTCCGGCCCCCACTTTGTTCTTTCACGGTCTTCCTGGCCGCTGAGAGGAGGGAAGGAAAGCAAAACGAAACCACTCCAGGCGCATCAGTCAGAGCCACTTCCCTCAGGGCAGCGGTGGCAGACCAAAGTGTAAGGTCGTGAAGATTGGCCGAGATGGGGGTGAGGTGGGAGAGCTGTTCCTAGAGGAAACCCAGGAGTTGCCAGGCTCTGTCCTAGGTTGCGAGGGTCCCCCCATCTCCGGAAAAGAGAACAGGGATAGTACATCAATCTTGCATGCGAAGTTTGGTCTGGGACCTTCCAGAAGTAAAGGAGGGTGACCTTGGAGCGAGTTTGGCTTCCAGTGGCAGATCTCTTAGCAGAGTCTCGGGCAGGAGCGCAGGCGAGGGCGCCCAAAGGCCCTCTTGGGACTCTAGGCCCACGGAATTCTTGCTTCGCTGAAATTGGATAAGCATCCCGCCCACGCGCAACCAACCAAAGTTCTATGCAATTTTAAAGACTTCACAAAACTAGGGGCATCCCTCTTCCCTCATAGGAGCCACTGCAGTGACACAGGAGGCCTCTGCAGGTTCCAACGAGGCGGGCAGGCAGACTTAAGAGACTGCAGGCTAGCAGTTAAGCGAAGGCATCTTCACGAGGTGAAGGTAACCAAACGCAACTGGTGCGCTCAGGAATGGCAGCTGGTGTCAATCTGGTCAGCTAAAATGTGCCCTCGCTTCCCCTTCTTCGCCCACAGAGAACAACCCTGACTTGAAGCCGCTTACACTCTTCCCCACCCCCGTACTTATCGCACACTTTATTCTGTTTAGTAACACCTTTGTTGCAACAGTATCTGTGGGTCTGGGCAAGTGTGAGAAAGACCTGCAGCGTCTCAGGCAGTCGAAAGTGGAAGCCGTTTGCTGGAGTGCTCGCTCTACTCACCCACACCTGACTAAGGACTTAGCAGACAGCCATTACCCTTCCAGAGGCGCTTTCGCACTGAGGTCATTCGCTCGGTAAAACCTGAAACCAGGAGTCCTGTACGTATTTGCATTGTTCAGACTCGGCTTCGCCAATAATTTATTTAACCACAGGACTCAAGAAATGGCCTTGCCTTTCAGAGCCGCGGCGTGGAGTTCTCTTGATCGAACCTTGGAAAGGCAGAGTTGGTTTCCTGGCTCTGTTTTGTCATTCCAAAATGTGTTGTTTCCTAATTCTACCCCCAGGACCACATTGGTAAAGATCAGAAAGCTCTAACTGGGAAAGGGAAGGCCCACTCAACCCTCTTTTCCCTCTACATGGGCGAGGCAAGCTACCTAGGAAATAGACCCTTATGCTCTCTTTTTAGCTTTCCCCCATTTCCTAAAAAAAATAAAATTACTCAGCACAAAAGCTAGTTTTGACTCAAGAGATTATAAAAAAGGTCTGCGTTTACCAAGTTCGCCTTTTTGGTCTTATTATATGGCTTGTTTTCTCACTCTCTTGCAAATGACGTATTTTCGTGAACGGGTTCCATGGGGTGTTACTGCTAAAGTGGACATCTGTGATTGTGAAGTTGGTCTTCCCCTCTATTCTTTCTAAATAAAAAGCACGCGCTTTTTAAAAGTTCCACACTCTACTGTTTTTAGTAAAAAAAAAAAAAAAACAAAACCAAGAACAAACATGCATTTATAACTAATGCTTTGCCTGAGTTAAAGTTAAGACTTAAATGCTCAAACTGCTGTCCCTTTGTGTAGTTGTCGTTAGAGCCATCGAAACCCCTGTCCTTTGCTCTTGCCACTGAAACCCGCGTCAGACACCTCGGTGTGGAGTCCAGTTTGGAAATGAATCCACGCCTCTCGAGGTGAAATGGGAGCATGCTCAAGCGATGCATCTGGCTTTAGATTTTATGAGGAATATGGTCTGGAAAAGGGAACGCCCGTTTTAGCCGGCTGCATGCCCTGCTAGAATCCTCCTGGAATTCCTCCTGCAAACAGCGCGCCTGGCCTCGACCCACAGGGCCTCAGGCGACCTCTGGGCGCCGAGCTTTTCAGTTAACCCTCCAGCAGCGAGCTCTCCGCGGCCTCAGCCGGGGTCGCTAAGCTGTGGCTGACTGCAACCAAAGGAGAAAGTTTAAGGTTGTAGATCTGATGTCCTGCTGGAGAAAGGAGAGGAGACTCTGCCTCTGCGGTTAGTTGCTAAAAACCTCGGACACCTCGCGCTTGCTGCGAGGCGAGGAAAACTCCCTTGGGGGAAGCACTAGTGTACCCAAGGCGGTGCCAAACTTTCCACAAGTCCCGAGGTCGCGTTCCACCCCGACCACCACCCGGTTCTTCCACAATCCAGCCGGTCTCTGGCAAGGGTTCGGCGTGGGCTAGGGGCTACAAAGAGGTGCAGGAGCCGAACCCCCCCGTTGTCCGCCCACTCATTCCAGGAAAGCTCGAAGCGGTTAAAAAAAAAAAAAAAAAAAAAAGGCGCGACGCGGTGGGTGTGGGGACCGTGACACAGTTCACTCCGTGGCGGGGTAGGGTCCTGGGGTGGGGGCGGGTGGGATGAGCAGGGAGCAAGCTGAGGCTGCGGGGCAGAGTGGAGTCCGCAGCAGGGAGCCCCTGGACGCGGTTGTGTCCGGGGAGTGCCCTAGCACTGACTGGCTATGAGGATAGGGATCCCCCGTGAGCTTCCCCTTGACCCGGGCTGGATGTGTGCCAAGCGCGGGGCACCGGGGTCGCCAAGTCGCCTTCAGAACTAGCGGAGGCGCCTCGCCATTCAAGGCTGGGGAGAGGAAGGCTCATCGAAAGTAGCACCCCTCGGCTCGCGCTCCTGTGACTCTCGGAGAGAGAAGGAAGCCTAGGCAACCAGAAGCCGAGTTGAAAACTACCCAGTTTCCCAAGTTTGTAGACTGAAAATCCTCACAGAACTACGTTCATTTCCCCGTCCAGAAGAAAACCAAAGCAAGCCTAAAGCCAGGCCTCCGAGGGCATCTGAACTTTGTGTCCCTACCCCGCCTGCCCGGGCGCGGGCTGCCGGGCGCTACTCCTCAGGCTGCAGGGCGGAGGATGCGCTGGGTGCAAGACTGGTCACCTCCTGGGAATCACAGCAGGAAATGCTTCGCCTGGCTTTCGATCACCAGTCAAAACATTTGGTTGTATCTCGAAATAACTTTTTTGATAGTCTGGAAAAACAAACAAAACCTCCGGCGCAAATAGAATAACTAATAGACTTGCATCAGACAACTATCTATCCCCAATTATAGAGAGACACCCCCCCCCCCATTAATTGAAAGAACTGAAAATTGGAACATTTGACGGCTTCCCACAGTTCCTGGCTGCTGTTCCTCCTTTTCACCTGATTCTCTCCTCTCTCCCTCCCCTTTCTCCACTATTACTTTCTGTCTTATTTTTCTTTTTCAGATACTTGCTTCAATCATATCTCCTACAACAATGCGTGACCCTCTCACCTTAGGCAGCCTCTACGCCACAGTTTACACACCCTCGCAAAACAAACAAACAAACAAACAGTTTTTGGTTCTTTTTAATGCACAGCCATGGATAATTGTGCATTGTTTGTGTGTGAGCCTCTCTCTCTCTCTCTCTCTCTCTCTCTCTCTCTCTCTCCTCTCTTTTTCTCTCTTTTCCTCCCTCCCTCTCTTCCTCCCTCCCTCCCTCGATCCTTCCCTCCCTACCTTCCTTCCCCCCAACAACGATGGGTTCCCAATTACAAGCTCAGTCACCTTCCCACTACTGATAGGGTTTTATTTTTACAGGAACTTAATGAGTTAGGAGAAAATCACCATGTGCTAAGCCACAACTCCGCCTTTTTTTAAAAAGACAAATATGAATACTAAACGGGGTAATCCGTTTTTTGAAAAAAAAAAACTTAAATGTTACTAAGTATGGATCTTCTCATTTTCTTTGGCTTCCTTATTTCCAATAAGGAAGTGTTAAAAACGAAATTCTTGCGAATAAAATAAAATTATGTCAGCTGTACACCTTAGTTTGGAGGAAGAAGATGGAAATTTCAGGGTTTTTAAAAAGATCTTTTAAAATGTTTTTAGTCCTATCCGGCGCCTGCACGTAGTAGGTGCTTACTGAGCATTTAGTCCCCTTACCTCCTTTCACTTCTTCCTGCCCTTAAAAATGTTGGCAGAAGATACAGACTTCCCAGTATCTAAGGAAATTATGTTAAACTTTGCTTCTGGTTAAGGTAATCTCCACTCACATAAAAACTCACAAAATTTACCCAAGGAACTTTAATAAGATATATTAAAACTTAATGGAAATAGCTAGGCAGAATAAAAGTACTGTAATTACATATATAAATCTGAAGCGCATTAAATTAATTCGAATTTTTCAGTGACAATAATAGTAACTATTACTCTTTGATTCCCTTAACCTGTTTCTTTAGTAAGAACGAAATTTGTGTGTTGTTACTCATTTCTAGCATCTCTGGTGGAGCAGCCTCCGCCCACTGCTGACCTATCTTGACCTTGTATCTGTCAGAGCGCAATTTGTATTTTTAAGCAATTTGTCTGATTTTCTTTTTGATAGAGGTGTAAGTGCATTTTTAAAAGCATAAAATCAGAAACTGGAGAAAGCATTTAACACCCACTAGCGGGGAAACCCACCTACGCTCTCCTGTCCTGGGTGTGGAGACACCAGAGCTGAGAGCTGGCCGGAGCCACTTTGTGACATTGCTCAGGGTCACCTAGTCCTGGATTACTTTCTTTATGGCCCTTTCACGGGCAGTAAACAGACAGAAAGTGAGTTTCCTGGCAACTTTGCACCGCTTCCTAAATAGCAGAGAATTAACACAATTCATATTCTCTCTCTCTCTCTCTCTCTCTCTCTCTCTCTCTCTCTCTCTCTCTCTCTCTCTCTCTCTCTCTCAATACAAAAGACTGGACGGGTTTAGCAGGTGACCTCTCCTCCTCTCCTTTCAACAAGTCTCAGTCCCCAGGAGCCAGCCTATCCACTCGGGAAAGAAGAGTCGCGCGCAATCAGTGTGGAACTCTTTCCGAGGTGCGTGCTTGGACTCAGCGCATTTGTCTCCAACACTACACCGAAATTCAAGCGTCAAGCGTGTTAAGAACTTGGTGTCAATGTTTGCACACACGCGCCCTTATGAAATCTCTTCACATATAGAGGGGCGCATTTGCAACCCCAGGACCATCTCTTTTGAGGGGTTCGATAGTTCTAGAAAAGTATATCACACCACTTTTCTGCACGCATCTCCAGTCTCCATTCCAACGGCAATCCCGAGGCTCAACTGTGACTTCTCCGGAATCCCGCGCCGGGTTCCTACTTACGCGGAGCGGTGAGCGCGGTGCGGAGGAGGTCATAGGAAGTTCAGAGCAGGACGCCTGCTTCGGAATTGGAAAAAACCGAAACGTTTGAGTCATTCTGGGAGCTGTGGTCTGGGGCTCAGGTCGGAGCCCCTTCAAAGTCCTCCTTGCGGGAGAACTGTGGGTCCCTGTGCCTCGTTCAAGCTGGATGCAGTGCAGGGAGGGCAAGTACACGATTACTTGCGGTCAGTTGAGAACTGAGATTTGAGCTCGGCCCTGGACTCCACCGCACCCCCGCAGCCCGGATTGCCTTCCTAGAGCTCTCCCATCTGAGTACACGGGGTTCCAACCCGGTCGCGGTCGCGTCTGCCGGGGACTGATTGTGTCCTTACCTCTCTGTTTGGCCCCTTGGGTGCTCCGCAGCCATGCAGGTATCCGGACGCAGCTAGGGGAATGAAGAACCGACAGCCAAGAGAAACCCACGCGGACTCCCACGCAGCGGCGAAGCCGCAGGTATTTGAGCAGCTTGGCCCGAGAGAGCGAGGGGCTCACAGGGGAAACTGCTTCTCAAACTTCAGAGCTCAAACAATTCTAGTAGGGAGAAGGGAAGGAAAGAACTCTTCTCTCTGCATCCTGCTAGTACTGGCCAGTCAGCAGAAGCACTCAGAGTGAGGGTCCCAGAAGCCCTGGAGCCCGCTGGGAGAAGCGAACCTTGCCTGACTGAGGGTTGATAGACAAGGTAGTTCAGAGGCCTAGGCCTTCTAGGCACGGGAGAAGATCTTGCCTAAGATCTCCTAGGGTTTTCCCCAAGAGGGCTGAAGGGAAGCCTCAGACACCAGACTAAATTTAGGTGGAGAATTCACAAGGGTATTTCCAGGACCCGTTAACCTCTGGGCAGAAGTTAGCTCCTGTTTCTGCTTTGACTAAGCATTACCCAAGTTTTCTGAATTTGCAATCAGTGAACTTAAGGCCCACTACCTTCTGAAAAGCAGGAGTTTGGGGTTGTCCAAGTACATTTGAAATTTTGTTCTCTCCTAGTGAGGGCTGGGTACAGGCCTGCATCCCCTGATAAATATGTGGAGGTGTGCTCTCCTTTATTGGGAGAGAGGGTGTTGATCACATTGCTGGGTCACCGGGAGAGGATTTGTGTGTGTTGGGTAAGTGGGCTACCCTGTGGTAAGAGACCTATGTGGGCCCACTTGGAAGGGAATCCTATGTGACCCTAGGAGAAGCATGAAAGTATTCATCAGACAGGACTGTGCTCCTCTCTCTCTCTCTCTCTCTCTCTCTCTCTCTCTCTCTCTCTCTCTCTTCCCCCCTCTCTCCCTCTCTCTCCCTCTCTCTCTCTCTCTCCCTTTCTCTCTCTCTCTCTCTCTCTCTCCCTTTCTCTCTCTCTCTCCCTCTCTCCCTCTCTCCCTCTCTCCCTCTCTGTCTCTCTCTCTCTGTGGGTTTCAAGGTGGTTCTTGCCCCGTGTTAGAGGAAGGCTGGAGGGCTCATCTAGAGGTGGAGAGTATAGGACCAGAGCTGAGACCAAGCTCAGATTGAAATGCACATTCTCCTGACTGAATAGATTGTATTTAAGCTTCTTTCCTGTTTTCTTTCTGTTTATCCTTTGGTCAAGTTTTTGTCCCTGTCTCCACTTGCCAGAAGAAGGTAATCCAGCTATCAGTTATGTTGTTATTAAGTAGCTATTGCATGTGAAATGGACTTGGGAGAGTGAACAAGATAATTCTTGTCTGCACGGAGTTTACAGGCCAGATTCTTGTTTTCTATAGAGAAACAATGATGAGCTGCTACAATGGGGGACAGATGGGCATGGCCAGGGTGAAGTGAGGATGGCTAATTACAGGTTGGTATCCTTGGAACACAAAGAGCAGACTAGGTGGGGAACAGAGTGGAGACACTGGAGGGGATTAGCCTGGAATCTCCTCACTGGCATAGGAAGTGAAGCATGCTGGGCTATCATATTGCATTGTACCCAGAGGTGTATCTTCTGATACTGTAATAAACACCATGGCTAAAAGCAACCTGGGAAGGAAAGGGCTTATTTCATCTTCCAAAACTGAGGTTGTAGTACATCACTGAACAAAGGCAAGGTGGGAACTGAAGGTGGGAACTGATAAGGAGGGGTGCTGCTGCCTGGCTTGCTCCCCTTGGCTTATTCAGCCAGCTTTCATATAGAACCCAGGCCCACCTAACTGAGAGAAGCACCAGCTACAAAGAGTTGGGCCCTCCGTGTCAATCATTAATCAAGCAAATGCCCCACAGCCTTGCTTTACCTACATCAATGTTATGGAGGTAATTTCTCAATGAAGGTTCCCTCTTTCCAGATAATGTCTAGGTTTGTGACAAAAGGACAAAAATATTTGCTGGTGGGAGTATGAAGAAGGCAGCTGGTCACCTTTCAGCGGAAAGAAAAGATACTACATAGGAAGTGGGGGTGAGCTGCTAAACCTCAAGGCTCCAGTGACTCATTCTTCCAGGGAGGCTCCTCCTCCAGGTTCAACAGCCTTCCAAAGTATAGCCACAAGATGGGGGAACAGGGGTCCCCCAAATGCACGAGCATGTTGGTATAGTATGGGTATATGTCATATTCAAAACAAAACAAACAGCAAGACAAGATGCTGCCAAACCAAACAACCCCCAGCTTCACCGTCCCTTACAGTGTTAAAAGGATGTGGTGTCATTCTCCTGCAGAGAAAGAGTTTAAACATATGATTAAGTAGGGATTAACCCTGGTACGGGCAAAACTGATGGGAAGTCTCCAGAGTAGGGCTATTGATGACATAGGTTACAGCATATTATAAAATGTGCTGTAACAGGTGTTCAAAGTCCTTTTAGATCTAGGAATATATTGAGCTGTATCTGTCCAGGTTGGTATATTTTTCCTGTTCCTCAAACCTGGAAGACATCAAGGTAACTTGTTAAAACTGCAATTCATGCCAGGCAGTGGTGGTGCACGCCTTTAATCCCAGCACTTGGGAAGCAGAGGCAGGAGGATCTCTGAGTTCTAGTTCCAGGAAAACCAGGGCTGTACAAAGAAAGAGAAACAAAAACAAAAATACAAAGCTGTACAATTCACTTCACTCCTCTAGAGGCAGATTTACTAGGGGCGGCATGAGCCTGGATTTCCTATTTAAAAACAAGGCCTTAAATCTTGTGTATCTTGGAGGCCAGAAGAGTGTCAGGTCCCCTGGATCTGATGTTATAAGTAGTGGTGAGCTGTTCAACATGAATGCTGGGAACTGAACTCAACTTGGGTCCTCTGCACAGGCAATATGCGCTCTTAGTTGCTGTGCCATTTTTTCCCAGCCCCCTCAAATGAAACTTTGACCTAAAGGCTGGTAAAGAAGGAAGAGCAGCTGTGGTTGAAGGTTACCGTAAGGAAAAACGGGTTGTACCATTGGACTCTGAGAGATTAGCCTTTTCTTCTTTGTATTGCAGACCTGGCGCCATGTCAAAACACCACCATTTTGAATCCAGTTGTAATCAAGGAACGAAACACCAACACTTTCATCAGCTTAGATCAAAGGCAAGATAATGCCCCTGGGTGTTCATTTTCACTAACAAATTCTTGGACCACACACACACTTTCATTTACTTAAACTGAAACTTAGGGGACACTTAGTTTTTACCGTCTAATTTTCTATAACTGTTTGCCAGTGCTAACTCAGAAAAAGGATTTAGGGATGAAGTCAGAAAACCTGGTGAAGTTCAGGCCGGCCATTTTAGATGCAGGGAGGCAGTCAGGTTGCATTGCTAAGGCAAAATGGAAGAAACCATTTCTTTCCAAGAATCGCACACATGGCTGATTTTAAAAATCAGTTCGTTTTTCACCTGCTCATACAAATATATTTTCATTGTAAGAAGTTTACAAGATACAGAAAGTCATTAAAAAAGGAAATAAAATTTACTTTTGCTTTAAATTTTTGCTTTAATTCATGTGTATGTCATTATGAGTATGTGTGCAGATGCTCAAGGTAGCAAAAAAGAGAATTAGGTCCCATGGAGCTGCCTACTGTGGTACGGGATCCTGGCTCACTTTTCAGAGCAGTGAGCACTCTTACACTGAACCAGCTCTCTGGTCCCCAAGTTTGCTTCTCTTACCATCCTTGTAGACCAGTTGTTCTTAACCTTCCTGATGCTGCCACTCTTTAATATAGTTCTTCATGTTTTGCTGACTCCCAACCAAAACTTGACTTTTGTTGCTACTTCATTACTGTAATTTTGTTATTGTTATGAATTGTAATGTATGATATATGACCTTCGAAGGGGTTGCGACCCACAGGTTGAGAACCACTGACCTAGAAGTAATGCTGTTATTGATGTCAATCCCCACCCCGTGGTGAATCAAATTCAGGGCCGTCTGCATGTTAGGTACCATCTTCTCATTTGTAACTTACAATGAAGTATAAGCAAATATATCAATTGGTGTGCTTTTAACTTTTATAGCTTTGAATATAACTTACATCATTAAATATTGCTCAAGAACATGTTTTTTTTTTTTTAAATTTACATGCCATAATCTAAGAAAGAAGACAGCACATTTTATTTATTTATTTTGAGACAGAGCCTCACTATGTGGCCATGATGGCTTAGAACTTGCTAGGTAGGCTAGGCTGGTCCTGATCTCTCAGCGTGTTAGGATTAAAAGCATGTGCCACAATGTATATGTACACACACACACACACACATTCTTATTAAACATTTGGGGTACTTTTCAGTCTTTTTCTATCATGGGTAATGCTGCACTGAGTATCCTTTATTTGTTGTACGTGTCTCTGAGTCCTATGACAGGCATACTTTTTTGGGCCTTTAATTCATGGGGTCAAACTGCCTTCAGGAATGGTGGTACCAAGGTAGACCGTACAGATAATGTATGTTGAATTTCCTTCCTTACACCTAAGCTAGCTTCCCTGTAGTTGCTTCTAGCACTGCCCCCACCCCTGCCCCATGCCCAAGCTTTGGGACTAGAGCTGAGGTTTAAAAGGCCCCGTGTAACTGTTTTCCAGAATTGAAAGTCCATCTCAGGGGTTTGTTTTTCTTACAAAGCAGTGAAGTCTGGGGAAGGCTGACTGGCCTGTCTTCTGTTGTAATGTTGGCAGAGCTTCTGGAAAGCCTCCTCCAGCTCCTGACTCAGCCTCTACTCCAATGGGAAGTTACCCCAGCTTGCCACCAATATCACTGTGACCTCTACTGCCTCTGAACAGCTAGCTGCCTCTGACTGTCGGTTTCCTTCGGGGACTTTTCTAGATGTTAGATTTTTTTTTTTCTTGTGCAGGATAAAAGTATTCCCTTTGCCATCCTTGTGATGTGAGTCACGTAAGAATAAAGATCCAGAAGGGTAGTGAGTAGTTTCTACCTAAATCACACAGCTGTGATCTCGGCATTGGTAACTGGAAACAGCATTTCTCCAGGTCCTTCTTAGTTTCATCAGGATTAGATATTCGCTTTTTATGTTCTGACAGGAATCGAGCACACAAGTGAGAAGTGGGGAATTTTGGGAATCTTGAATAAGAACCTCACATGTTACTGATTTTATCAGGTATAAACACAGAGACACACATACACACTTTCCCCATTTAAAGAAAGAATGCTGACTTTTCATTCTTTGCTTACAAAACTGAAAACCTGGCACAATCTTTAACTTGTAGCTTGGCAGTATTGCAAATTATAGGCAAGAAAAGCCAAATTGGGTGAAAATTAAAGGCCTCCCCCCAACCCCCAATTGCAGGGAAAATCGTGCCATTTGTACACATTTCTGTTGTTTCTGCCTGATTTCTAACTGCATTCACCGGGACCGGCAGCGTCAGTTATTGCTTCCTGGAGAAGGCATGTGGTGGCCAGGGCCAGCATGGGGCTCTATGACCATTGTTGCTATGCTGTCAATATTAACGAATGCTGATTTAATTGTTTTGAAATAGTGATTGGAGAAATACACAGTGTGGTTCTATCTGAGCTTCTCGTGCCCACCTTAATCACAAATACATAAATAGACTCGGCTTGGGAGGTCAATAACAGACATGTTTACAAAGCTGAGTTTTGTTTTGTTTTGTTTTCTTTCCTGTGGGTTCCTGGAACATTCCTGGTGCCTGGGATAGAGTGTGAACTCGCTGACTGAAGGTTCATGCAGTAATGAAAAAATGTTTTCCTTTTCTAGTTATTTATTTTTAGTTGACACAGGGTCTCATGTAGTTCTGGCTAGCACCAGCTTGCTGGGTAGCTGAGGATAATCCTGAATTCCTGGTCTTCCTGCCTCTCAAGTGCTAGGATTACAAGCATGTTCCACCACACTTGGCCTTGAAAAACAGTCATACAACAGAGGGACCATTTGAGAATTTATCACTACTCTTATTCCCAGAAGTGCCCATTTCTTGAATATATATTTTACTTATTTTTACAATGGGGATACATTTTCACTTTGTGCTTTTCTTTGCTAACAGGTTTTAGGCTTGCCACCCTAGAATTCCCTTTGGTTGGCCTTTAAGAATTCAGGTCAGGCCATATTACCAAGGTTGTGATGGGCCTGGGGTATGTGGATGGTTCTGTTTAGTTTTGGGGAGCAAAGTGGTTTCTGTGTGGGACAAGTGTCTTATTGTGTAGCCTCATTCTTACAAATTAAACACGAGACTAAAGAATAGCACTAGTGTCTCTTTCTAAAATTAATTAAGCAACAGTATTTACTCAATACTTGAATTAAGCAAAACCGTCTTTTTCTTTCTCCTTTTCAGAGTTTCAGAATTCACGAGGCTTCCTTCTGCCTTTTTTTGTCTTCCTCCCCATGTTGGGAAACTGTGAGGGTGGCGGTGGCTCCACAGGTCAGACATGTCTGGAACTGTCCCCTCAGCTGTGCCTCTACCTCCTTTTTTGTTTTCTGTTTTACTTCTTGTAGTTGTGGTAAGCAAAACAGACGTGGCTTTAAATGTTCAGAACAGGACTGTTTCTCACTAATGAAACTGTTTTACATGTCAGTTGCCAGTTTATTACTGGCTAACATATGAGTTAGGTTGATTGGTTAGAACTGAATCTAGTTGATCTGTTTAGCAGGCATTTTATGATACTGTGGCTATGATGAACTTCGATGGTTATAAATAACAATGGTTGGGGCTGGAGAGACTGCTCAGCAGTTAGGAGTGTGAACTTCCTCAGCAGAGAACTAAAGCTCGGTCCCCAGACCCATCAACTCCAGCTCAGGGGATCCAATGCCTCTGAGGTCAGTCATCTCGCCCACATGCAGACATGCACACATACACATAATTAAGGAATAATAAAAGTAAAAAAGAAATCACAGTCGCTGCTATGCAGCTCTGGGAGGGGAGAGAATGCAGGCTTGTGCAGGAATGCAAATCTAGTGGTGTAAGCTGTGTCCTCTGGTGAAATAAAATCGGTTGTCAGTTTGGATGTGTTACACAACATGCTGAATTGGTTCGTTTATTGTTTGAAGCTCACTTCATTGTGATTTACAGCTCATTTCCCTCTCTATTTACTCATTGCTTGCTAAATAAAACGAAGGTGTGTGTGGTATTTTTGCCTCCTCCCACTTCAAACTTAGGAATACTGTGAAATGAAACCAAGACACTTGACTGTAAAATATACATTTGGATCCCATTATTGGAGCTCTCTGCCTGGTATCTCTTTTTCAGTCTTGGAGTATTTTTGGACTACTGGGGATGGAACCCAGGGCTTTATAAATGCTAAGTAAATGCTCTACCACTCTGTCAGCCTTGGCATCGCCTCCTGGTCCAGACATAATTACCTTATATTTGAGCCTGATCAAATCAACACACGAAGACAGGCCCTCATTTTCTGAAATGCCAACTTGCCTGATGAGGATGAATACTTAGTAGGCAGGTGCTCTGCATTGGTGAGTGACCACTCGGGACTCACCCAGGAGGTGATGCCCCTTGAAGAGAAGCCTTAAGCTGGAGGATGCACAGGAACAAGTTCCGGAGCCTTGTTGAGATCCAGAATGGCATTTGGCTTTGAGACACGCAGAGCTCAATCAAGGCTTTCGTTAGCAAGGATGGAAATGCCGGAGCCCCTGTCACATCGGACTGAAGGAAAGGATAGGATTGTGGGTTTTTTGTTTGTGGTTTTCATTGTCTTGAGGGAGTGAATGGGCATGGTTGGTGAGAACAGGCGTTGTGAAGACAGATTTGGGGGAAATCTGAACCTACTTTATAGCTGTGATCTTACGCCACTAAGCAAGCCATGTAGTCCCCTCCTCCTCTCTGTTGACCTTTCACCTTTGGGTTTGGGTCACAGCCTTTGGGGAAAGGGTGAAGGAAGAAGCAGAACTGACATCTATCTCACCCGTCTGGATTTTAATTAATTAGAGTCTACTTGGAAGGGTGGCTCTGCCTGTAGCCATTTTTGCAAGAAGGATGAGTTAGTTTCTTAATGAATAGCTATTCTTCAAGCTTGCTGTGAATCCAGGAGGGGATATGAGAAGTAATTAGCTCTGAAGGCATAGTCAAAGTATAAAACTTGCACTCAAGCCAGGAACTTTATTTGCATATCAAATAAATGGCAGGGTTATGCTCATGTCTCAGAGTCTCTCGTTATACTAATCAGTAAAGAAAACGAAACCAGATGTTTTCATTTAAGTTTTGAATTGTGTTACTATTAAAATAAAAAAAAACCAAGTTGAAGGATCTCTCTAAACCCCATCTAATCATTCCTCCAGATAGGATCTCTCTAAACCCCATCTAATCATTCCTCCAGATAGGATTCTCTGAAAGGCTCCTGGCGTTTTGAGAGCGGAATCTGGCTTCATGCTGGATTTTACAGTTTGCTTCAAGAGGCACACACATTTCATCTGTGTGTCCCTTTCCTGCCTGCCGTTTTTCTCAAGGTCTGTTTTTGTTGTGGCTTCAGCGATTCTCCCTCAAAACACAGCAGCACTGAGTCATGGAAAACGCTAGATAGGGCAGTTAGAAGAATCAGTTCTCATCTGTGATCATCCATTAGTGTTTTGGGAAATGTGGCCCTTCTTGTCAGACGCTCTGAGTCTTTAGGAGAGTATGCTCGTCAGGCAGGACTAGATGTGAGTTCATCTACAGGAACTGGATATCTTAAGCCTCAGGGCAACATTGCCTTGCCTTTAAAAGTGACTGCCTGTCTGGGAATGAGGCTTGTCGAGCACAAGTGAGGCCCTGTGTTCAATCCCTACCACTGAACAACAAAGAGGGAGAAAGGAATGAGTGGATGCCTGTGACAGAAACGTTAAGTGCTAAGAGGATTTGAAAAACAAATCCCTTGAGTTAACTGAATGCATAATTTTTAAAAATCTAAGTCTTAAGGATAGTGTTTAATATCTTTTTTTCTTGTTGTAAGGACATGTAAAATACATGTAGAAAGACATTATAAAATACATGTTCATTCCAAAATGTTTACAAAGTTCGGGGGGAAAAAGACTTCAATTTGACTTTAGAGCAAACCACTAACATTTTGATACATTTCAATTCTCTGCGTTTCTCTTTTATTTTGTGTCGCATGTGGTTTTTATGTTTTAGATGCCAGAATCATAGTGCTTCTACTACTTTTTTTGATTGACTTCACTTTAGGGGACATTATGAATTCTTTTCTATCTCCTTACTCTGAAACAGTTTAAAACGCCGACAGTTCATCTGGTCTGTAGTTTCTGTGAGTATCAGTTGAACTGCTCTACCTTTTTCTTAGAAAACGAAGCTTACTAATAGGTGATGTTTTGAGATAAACACGTAGCACTCTGCTGTGTATGGGGGATTCAGTTTATGATCAGATTATGCAGCAGTAATTAGTTATAAAGTAGAAGCGATAGAGGCTGGGCTGGAGCAACCCGGAACCAGGAACCAGGATGCTTGTGTTTGACTCCTGGCCGTGTACTTACTAATGGCTGTCCAGAATTACCCTGAGCAGGCAATACAGGTCCCAACAACATATGAATTGTAAATATCAGTATAAAGGAACAGTTTAGTGTAAGATCCCAATACTCCATGACTGTTTCCAATCACAATTTAACCAGACTGGGGGTGGGGGGTGGGGGGAGGGGAGACCAATCCCTGTTCAATTTATGCTGAATAGACAGGGCTTTTAATCCTGTCATCTAAATTTCCCAGCTCTAAGAAGATGCCAGTATGGTAAGATTCAGAATATGTGCACTTTTGCTTCTCTCCACTCAGTGAATTGGACATGACTTTGTGTTGCTTTAGTTTACAGTGGGAGTAGCTGGAGGAGCCAGGCTGTAGGCAAGTCCAGGGAACCCTCCCTCGTCTGGCACTCTGGATCCTATATTGCACTGCAAAGACCCCATTGGGACTTTTACTTTTGGTGCCATAGTGGGAGGCAAGGCCTCTCTGTGCTGTCATTGCTGCCTGGAGTATCTCTCCATCCATGGAAGTTGGACAGAGACAAAAGCAAGATTTTGATTTTGACAGTATCACTTTCCTTCCCCATCTGGATTCTTGACCTTCATTATACTATCTGTATCTTCAGTCGTTTATTTTACAGATGGCAACAATTTGTTCTTGACAACTGATTCAAAATACCTCTTCAATCAGTGGCTAAGGCCAGTATCTGAACAATACGATGATAAATTAAAGACATGTTCCAACTGCACTCAGTTCACGAATGTATGCAGGGACATGCGTGCATCTGTCACCACAGCACTCTTCTTGGTCCTTAAGAATAGAATTTGACCTGCAGTTGAGATATACAAAAGTAAAGTGTATACTTGGGAAAGACATGCCTTAAAGAAGGAAAGCCACGAGTCAAGAGTGTATCTGGGAAACAAGGTCTTGAAAACACTTCTCTTTATTGTTTGTTTGTTTGTTTAAATTTATGAATATGGGTGATTTGCATGCATGTATATCTGTGCATCATCTCTGTGTAGGATGCCCTTGCAGGCCAGAAGAGGGCTTCAGATCCCCTTGTTACAGATGGTTGTGAGCTGCATGTATGGGTGCTCAGAAATCAAACCCAGGCCCTCTGCAAGAGCAGCCAGTGCTTTTAACTTCTGAGCTCCCTCTCCAGACTCTATCATAAGATTTCTAGGTAATACATTTAAAAAAAAAAATGCTTTCAGAAAAAACTGCTGTGTGCTGTGTGCATGCCTGTTTCTTTAAGGCATGGGAACCCAGCTGTTCTTAAATACTTTGACATTTGGAGGACTTTCGATTGCCCAGGATTTAAATAGAAACTGCCAATGTGTGTCAGACCCTCTTCGGGACAAGAAATAACTACTACGTGCTGTGCTTGATGAACGATTGGGAGAGTTGGAAGTTTGTCTGTAGTATTTGCATCTGTCACTAGTTAGCTGATGAATTACTGGACATTTGTGTTTTTCCAAGTCAGCCAGCATGACCCGCTGTTTCATCGAGGCTGATGGGTGCCTTGGACAGCGCTCTTTCCAAATGTCACACAAGACGGACTTTCATAAAATGTGAAATCACAGTTGAATGTGATGTCATCCAAGGGCAGTCCAGAAAGTATAATGAAGAGCACAACATTGTGGGAAACTCAGAGTGAAATCTCTACTTGCAAGCTGCTCTGGATTCCATGGACTCCTTTGGTATATTGATCCTCAGTGTTTAGTCATTCTCCTGCCTTCTTCTAGATGCCACTTCTCAGTTCACACTCCTACCTCCAGTCTCCTGTGACACCTGGGCTCAGAGTTCGATTCCATTGGTGCATTCTTTCCCTATTACATTTTAAAATATTACTTTATTCTATATGTTATATTATTTTTTATTACAGTTTTTTTTTGTTTTGTTTTTTTGTTTTTTTTAAATTGTGTGTGATGTATGTGGAGGTCAGATGGTTCTCTCCTTCCACCACGTGGGCTGGGAACCAGGGACCTTTCTTTACCTGTTCTACCCTGCTGGTCTCTGGGTCTAACACAGCCCCCTGCCCCCATCCAAGTTAAAGGTCATTTCCTTTTGTCCTCAGCAACCAGAGCACAGCAGGTCACTAGTCTCTATAGCACAACTCAATTCTTATTCTTGAAAAGCTTACTAGTCCCTCTTCTTACAACTGGATAATCTCCAGTGCCTTATCATTCCTGCATACAGTCTTGTCCTTCTTCTGGACTCTCTTCTTGCTCTTGTCCTTGCTCCAGCCCTGGACCACTCGGATGGAAGGGAACCCCTTGTTCTTGTCTCTCAGCCCCACTACTCTGACGCCTCTATTTGTGAACTCAAGCGGCACAAAGTCATGTTCAATAAATATTCGGTGAATGAAAGAATTAAAGAAAGAGACAATATATAGATCTCATATTGCTACCTTTTCTGTATTGAACAGTGAATAGCCATTCTTTCTGACCCACACATAGCCTTGTCTTTCAAAAACTTAAAGGAGAAGGCAGTTTTCATTATTCAAATAAGCTATGTAAATGAATAGAAAAGTATTTGAGGACTCAAGGAAAAAAAAAAAGAAAGCTCTCTTCATTTGATGTCAACGAAAATGCTTTGAAGGAGGGTGTGTGAGTCTCTTGTGTGTAGCTATAGCACCAGGTAACCAGTGATTTATACTGATTTTTTTTTATTGGCATTGGGATTAAACCCAGGGCATTACATATGCTGAACTGTTACGTACCCAATCTATGATGGAGCCGCATGATATCCCTTTTCTCATTTTGTATTTTAAGACAGTGTCTTATGAAGTTGCCCAGGTTGAACTTGAACCTGCAATCCTCAGCTTCTAAGATAGCTGGAAAGACAAACCTGTATTTCCAGGCCCAGCTAGGTGAGATCTCAAAGAGATCATTTAGTTTAATGGGATGAAGGAGTTTTTCTAGTCTTCTTGACAACCTCAAATTGTGTTAGCACAATCGTGACAAATATATAGATGTAAACTATCCCCAAGAGGGTAAGTATAATTGCATAGACTAAAACATCCCACTGTGTATTGGAGATCTTGCTTTTTAAACTTTAGCTTATTTTTTGTTGGGCAGTGGTGGCACACGCTTTTAATTCCAGCACTTGAGAGGTGGAGGCAAGCGGATCTCTGGAGTTCCAGGACAGCCAAGGCTATACAGAGAAACCCTAGCTTGGAAAAAAAAAAAACAGTTCAGTTTTTTTCCTGTATACAACTGAGGGGGTCTCTTCAGGTATCTGGGGATCTGCAAAGAGGTGAGAATGAAAATTAGTTCAGATTGATTTTTATCAACCTTGATCAAACTTTGGGGAGTCTGATACCAGGTGGTTTAATGCCAATATATTTAAACACAATATAATTGGGAAAAATTTTTCTGGTGTAATACAATCTGCAATGAACAAGAAAGCATAATTACACTAAAATTCAACTCAGGATATATGTCATTTCTTTCAAGATGATGGGTTCTGGAGATAGGCTACCTGTACCAGCTGAAGGGTCCCGGGAAGGACCTGGCCTGGTATTGGTCATATAAATAGCTTAGAGGTCTTTTGGAATATTAGCCACCTCTGGTTCTGGCTGTGGCAGCTTGGGGAAGCCTCTGACTATACAGATACAGTAAAGATCATTTAGATTATTAGGCATCTCTGGTCCTTGTTTGGGAGCTTGATATGGCCTGGCCCAACAGACAATGCAGAGGTCCAGGCTGTTAACCAGCAATTCCTAGCTTTCTGATGGAAGAACAGGTCATTTGTCCATTCCTTTGAGAGGACAATCCTGAATATTTAATATTCCTAGTTTTCATGGGCATAAGGGTCTTCACACTCCCAACATATAACTTAAGAGATCTTGACTTTTGTTTTTTTTAAATTAATCATTCCATTCGTTTACATCTCAAATGATATCCCCCTTCCTGGTTACTCCTCCACAACCCCCCATCCCACATCCACCCTCTCCCTCTTCCCCTTTGCCTCCATGAGGGTGCTCCCTCCCACCGTCTCCTGTCCTACCGCTCCAGTATCCCCATATGCTGGGGCATCAAACAGAGATCTTAACATCTTAATGAAAGGCTTTCTTTTAGAAATTGTAGAAGATATGTTATTTAGATGTAACCTGTAATGTTTCAATTTTTTTCCTCTTTCTTTGTGGAGATGGTAGGAGGTGTTCTCTCTTTTTCTTTTTTCTTTTTGTTTGTGCATTTTTAATGGTGAGCAAAATAAAACAAGAAAACAACAACACACCAAATCCCTGGGACTGGGGACATAACAGCTGGTCAGTTGCTTGTCATGTAGGCATGAAGATCTAAGTGTGGAGCCACAAGTCCCATAAGAGACATCAAGTGAAGAGAGTTGCACCTGCCTTCCCACCACCGAAAAGGCAGAGATTGGCAGGTCTCCGGAGCTCATTTGCCAGCCCATCTAGCCAACTTGATGCAACTCCAGTGGTCTGGTTAATTTGCTTTTTAACTTGACACAAACTAGAGTCATCTAGGAAGAGGAACTGTAGCTGAGAAAATGCCTTGGTCAGATTGTCTGTAGCACATCTATATTTATTGATGTGGTCCCACTGTGGGGGCAGTCCTGTATGCAGAATTCTTCCATGGTCTCGACATCAGTTCCGACCTCCAGATTCCTTCCTCGAGTTCTTGTTCTGAGTTCCCTTCATCATGGATTGTGGTGTGGACATGTAACCCAAATAAATCCCTTTACCCCCAAGTAGCTTTTGGTTATGATGTTTAACACAATAGAGAGAAAGCCAGGACCTCCAGGTTCAGTGCAATATGTACACATGTACACACACAAACATGTATATACCCAGCACATACTCACACAATATCTAGATCTTAATATTAAATTTACCTTCCTAACTGTGTGTAAGTATGTTCAGCCCTCTGAGCACTAACTCCCTCTCTCCCCTCCCCTTAGTCTTTGACCCACTCCCCCTTCAACTTTTTGTTTCTATGATTTTTGGCCACTTAAAATACTTCATGTGAACAGAATCATGTGGTATTTGTTTTTTCATGATTGGTTTATTTTACTTGGCATAGTGACTGCCAGCTTCATATATGCTGTGCAATCTGACAGGATTTCTTTTTTCCCAAAGGTTGTTTAATATTCCATTTGTGTGAAAATACCACTTTTTCGTCTACCTGTCACTCATATGCATATTTGGTTTGCCTCTACCTTAGGACTATTGCCAAACAATGCTGCAGTGACCGTGGGAGCCCTGTTACCTCCTCAACATGTTGATTTCATTTCCTGTGGCTCTTGGTCCAATTGTGGGATGCTTACGATGGTTCTAGTTTTCATTGTTTTGAGGAATTTCCATGCAGTTTTCCATAGGAACTGCACCTGAGTTTCAGCTTCTTCCCTTCCCCACTAGCTCTTCCTTTCCATTGCTTTGGCAGTGGCCATCCTAGTGGGTGTGTGAGATGGTAGCTATTATGGCTTTGATATTTTTCTTGATTAGTGGCATCAAGCATATATTAATTACTTGTTGCCTTTTGTAGACTTTCACAGAAAATGTAAACAATATTTAGTGTGTGTGTGTGTGTGTGTGTGTGTGTGTGTGTGTTTTATGCCACAGTGGGTATGTGGGGATTAGGGGACAACTTGCAGGGGTCAGTTCCCTCGTTCTACCACATGAGCTCTGAGGAACAACTTGGTCATTAGCCTTGAAGTCAAGTGCTCTTCCCTGCTGAGCTATCTTGCTTGTTTATTTATCTTTTTGTTGAATATCTATTCTTTGTCCATTTAAAACTGGGTTACGATTATTGTATAATTAGCCAAGCTTACCATATACTCTAGCTATGAAGCCCTTATCAGACATCTGATTCCCACATAGTTTCTCCTACTTCATGGGTGCCCTTCTCACTCTGATGCTTGTTTCCTTGGATGATCACACGATTTTAATTATTATTTTGGCTTTAAGTACTGACAGTTTGAATAATGGCCAATAAAATATCCTTGGTTATCCAAACATGTTTACGTAAGTAAAACAACAAAAAAGATCAGCTCGGTGTCTGCCTTTGATCATGAAGACGTGCACAAAATGTACATTAATCCAAATGTAAACCCTTGCTCCCTGTCAGTTTAGATGAAAGATGAAATTACGCGTGTGTGTGTGTGTGTGTGTGTGTGTGTGTGTGTGTGTGAAAGAGAGAGAGAGAGAGAGAGAGAGAGAGAGAGAGAGAGAGAGATTCACCTTAATTTTAAAGAAAGAGTCGCTGAAACTGAACTTGTAAATTACTATTTCAGCTGGACTGGCTGACTAAGAGCCCCTCCTCCCTCAGCTCCTAGTCCCTCCAATTTCTTTTTACCAAGCCAGGCTTTTGTGTGGGTGCTGAAGATCTGAACTCAAGTTCTTTACACACTGAGGTGTCTCGTTCATCCCTACTTTAATTTTTATTCTAGGCATTTTTTGATTCTAACTATTTTAAAATGGTTTGAGATTATTCTATCTAACCATCCATCTGACCTCTCTCTCTCTCTCTCTCTCTCTCTCTCTCTCTCTCTCTCTCTCTCTCCCTATTTACTTTTTAAAAAAAAGGCTCTTGAAGCCTTGACTGATGTTGAACTCACTAGTACATAGTATGTAGTAAGTAGTATGTGGTATTAGAATGATCTTGAATCTCTGCTTCTTTTGCCCCCACCTTTTAACCGAAGTTCTAGGCCTGTACTACCAAACATGGGGACATACTGGGTATGGAACCCAAGGCTTTGGACGGGCTGGTCAGGCGCTCTATGAATTGAGCTACATTCCCAGCCCTAAAACAATTGCAAACTTTACTTCACATGTTATTTTACAAAAATATCATTGAAGAAAATGAAAGTGAGGCTAGAGAGATGGTCTAGTGCTTAAGAGCCCTGGTTGCTCTTCTAGAGGAGCCATGTTCAATTCTCAGTACCCACAGGGTCTAACTCTAATTCCAGGGAATCCAACATTCTCACATTCGTCCCTAGAGGAGGTAACTGGACTTACATATTTTAACTTACACACCTGATAAATGCAGTCTGGTATTCTTGGCATTTTCTATATTCTTTTACTACCTCACTGACCTGTAGCTACTTCAGTGGTCTGCTGGGGTTCGATTTAGTCAGGAGCTTCTGGTACAGGCAACATAGGCCTTCTGGCTCTGCTCAGGATGGCCACATAATGATGCTTGGTTCAGACAACAGTCCTTTTTAGAACCAGAAAATGTATGTGTTACAGAATAATTTTTTTCCCTTGGTTTTAAACAGTCTGCTGGCAGGCTATCCTGATTTCTTAAAATAGCTTCCAAATCTAGAAGACTTGATGCATCCTGCAGGTCCATGGGAAGGCTAGGTCTTGTGTACAGGACGTTTGCTCAGGACTGTAGTCACGGGAGTGTGTTCACGTCTCAGAGCTGGCCCACTGAAGGATGTCAGTCTCCAGCCCTTGCTTTGTTCTGTTTGACTGAACTCAGTGTCATTATTTAATTTTCAAAAAAACTGTGGAAGCAAGGTAGTTGCTTACTTCTGGGTTTCGATCTGGCTTAAAGACCCAGAGTAGCTGTTTTATGTGGGATTCTGGAAGCTGCTGTCTAAGGATGGTTGCAGAGCACAGAGTGGGAAAATGGAAATGAATCACGTTAGCGTAAACATCGGTATAAAAGCTAAAGCCATTCACCTCAGGACTTACTTTAGTGCCTACAACAGAAACCCCTAGTTTTAAGTAATCATTCTACAATTCTTAACATGGGAAATCTGAATGTTTCTTCCTGGCAGGTGTGTCAGGTCTGACAGATGGTATGTTGATGTAGGTTCATGTTGACCTACATGAACTTCACGTGTTTGGACCTCACTGGGTTCATGGGAGAGTTTTTCACAGAATCCTGGCACATGTCTGGCTTGCAGTTTCTCTGTCTTTGTGGTGTACATCCTGATGATTCTACTTAAAATGGCAGAATAATAAAGTGTCTGTGGATTACAATCATGCTATTGATATGTACTAGATACCTTGGCCAAGATAATAATAAATCAGGCAAAGTAAAGTATATTTTAGCTTTTAAACAAGGATATGTCTTTACTACCTGTACTAATGAATCCTCTCACCCAGGATTAAAAGTATAGAGGGATGCATGGGAAATTATTTCTGAAGGAAACTAGAATGCTATCGAGAGTTAAAAAAGCAACCATAGACATCACTAAAGGACCAGCGTTTTGACACAAGCCCTATAAAAGCTTTGTGCATGATAGCTTGCTTGTCGTTAGTTTTTAGCCTTTGCAGTCTTTGGGGACTTTGCTGGCATGGGTTTCTCATTTATTGGAGAGCAGTCAGCTGCACTGTGCACTGTTCTATGGAGACATTGTGCTTCATTCCTGTTTACCTCATCCTTGTGGGCAAACATCTGCTTTTCTGTCTTGTTAGAGCTGCAGCTGGATTTCTGGAATTCTGTGGCTGTCTGGTATTTTCTTCTGCATATTAATATGATTACGTTGCACGCAGGGTTCTCTCTTTCCTTTCAATATAAATATCTCCCTAATACTGCAGACCATAAAAGTTATACAGGTTTATTGTGAAATAATTAAGCTATGAAAAAAAAAGAAATATTAGGAACAACAAGGTCAAAAACCCTAGTGAATTAACATTGGCAATATGATAACATGCTGGCAATCATCCCCTATAGGTTTCCATGCATATGTATATGTATTTCCATATAAATGTATGTTACACAAGGATCTAAAATTAAATATAAACCCAAATTTATGGAAATTACATACAAGCCATCTTGTAACCTTTTTCCATACTAATAACTGTGTGCCTAAATCACTGTTTTAATGCCTACATTGTCTGTATTATATTTAACATACAACCTTGCACTGAGCAGGCCTTCCATCAGTATTGTTGAATGAATGAACAATAGCTTGTTTAGTCAACTTCTGGGGCTGAGAGATAGCTCAGTGGTAAAGTTTTCGCCTTCCAGAAACCAAAACAAAGACACCTGACTCCAATCTCCTACTCATGGACATGTGTGATCTTTGAGTTTTCACTATTAAGGATCACACAACAGTGGATGCCCTTCGCATCTTCTGTTCAAGTAAAACTTGTGCAAGGTGACTCCAAAGCTGGAAGCAGTGGAGTTTGCTGGTGTGGTGGTTTGAATATGCTTGGCTCAGGGAGTGGCACTATTGGGGAGTGTGGCCTTGTTGGAGGAAGTGTATCACTGTGGGGGTGGGCTTTGAGACCCTCCTCCTAGCTTCCTGGAAGTCAGTCTTTTTCTGTCAGCCTTTGGCTCAAGATGTAGAACTTCGGGCTCCTCTAGCCTCACATCTGCCTGGATGCTGCCAGGCCCCTGCCTTGAAGATAATAGACTGAACCTCAGAACCTGAAAGCCATCGCCAATTAGATGTTGTCCTTATAAGAGTTGCCTTGGTCATGGTGTCTCTTCACAGCAATGGAACCCTAATGAAGACCACTGGTGAATGCCCAAATATACTCAAGCCATCCATTCACAATTATTAACAAAACACAAGGTGTCTGTTTCTATACATTCTCCCCTATGGACTCACTCTTGCCAATCTTTTTAGAATTTGTCATTCTGAAAAAAAAATATCACTTACTAGTTTTCCTTATGTTATTGCTGTTACAAGCAAGACCATCATCTATTTCTGTATTTATCTGTTTTTTTTTTTTTTTTAAAAATAAATTTCTTGCTATCTGCCCAATAATTTTTTTCTCCTGAAACTCTGGAGACCTGTTTTAATGAGGTCGTTAATTTTATAATCCTAAAACACAGTACAAAATACTGCCCTGCCTCTCTCCCTAACTCCCATGCAGAAGTCTGAACTCAGGACTCATCTGCCACTAAGACCTCCAGCCCAAAACACTTCTTTGGATTGGCTGTGCTGACAAATAAAGGCATTGACCCTCAGTTCTCATTTGTCATAATAGCAAAATTCTTAATACATCTTAATATATCTTAATTTAGTGTCTCTTTGAAGGATTCCTGCTAAAATCAAGAGATTTCTTTAAAAAAGCAACAGTTACTTGGACAATAGAAGTTGTATGAAGTTGTCTGAATTCTGACAGTATGGGTGGGGATTGGGGAAATCAGTCCATCATCCATATGCATTCCAATGGCAGTCTTCATTCCCAGCTAGTAAATACAGCGATTACATTTCTTCTGTTTGTTTCACCTTCACAATACCTCAGCAAACGTGTAGTTTGGGGGTCAGAGAGCAACCTCAGGTGCTGCTCCTCAGGAGCCATCTACCTCGTGTGCCTCTACCCCCAGTCCTCCCTCCTGGCACTGGCTGATTTAATGAGAGGCCTGTGATTGGCCGCTGTCTTAGAACTCTTCTGCAAAAGCAAATGAACAAGAAATCGGGGCAAATCCCTTCTATGATCTGGGGTTGGTAGTCCTGGCTCCTAGGCCACAGGCGTGTGGAGACCGGCAGTAGGAAAGGAATCCAGTTCCTTGAGTACACGGCTGGGGATGCTGATGAGATCAGGCAATCACAGCTTGCCTAAGTCCTGAGAGGAACCAAGACCCCAAAGCTTGGGGGGTGAGCCCCGGGGGCTGGAGAAGGGAGCAGCTTAATTTCTTCCAGAGCCAAGTGAAGCAGAAAGTTCTCAAGTTTGAGACTGCCCTGGACTACACTGCGAGACTCAGCATCCCCTCATGTCCATGTCACCTATGACCACAGCCAGGGCCACTCCATCAGTTACACCCATCCCCCTCTAGTTACGTTCAATTCACACATGCATGGCAGTCATAGCCCTGGACCTGCACCCTGTTGGAATGTCCCTGGGTTGGTATCTGGCTGGTTGTGGTGGTTGTGGAGGTCGGCTCTGGGCCGTGGGGTGGGGTCGGTAGCTGCCGAGAGGGTGGGTCCTACATTGTTCGACAATAGCTGCTCTGCAGACATCTTTCCCAATCGCTGTGCACCCTCACTGGTTCTGATAATCCCTGGTGGGCGTGTGGAATTCCTCTTGGTACACCTACACAGGAAGGAGAGGACTCCCAAGCTGCGCAAGCCCGGTTGTCCACGCACCAATCTTCTCATGGTTGTAGAGGAGCAGAAGAACCTGTTTCCAGGTGCCAGTCATCTTCTTAGGGGGTGGCTTCCCTCTCGACTTTCTTAGTCTTATAGCTGGGAAGGTATAGAGGGTCCCAGGATGAACCTATACCCCTATGTCAGTGGTTCTCAGCCTTCCTAATGCTGCAACCCTTTAATACAGTTCCTCATGTGGTGATCCCCAACCATAAAATTATTTTTGTTGCTACTTCTTAGCTGTAATGTTGTAACTGTTAAGAACCATAATGTAGATATCTGATGCTTCCAACGTTCTTACGTGACCCCTAAGAAAGGGTCCAGAGTCCCGACCCACATCCTGGTGAAGGCCCTACCAGTATCTGGGAGACACCAACCCCACAACAACAACAACAACAACAACAACAACAACAACATCATCATCATCATCATCATCATCATCCATCATCATCATCAATCAATCAATCAATCAATCAATCATCATCATCATCATTATTTAGACAGAGCCTCTCACTAGGACCCCAGGCTTGCCATTTAGGCTAGGCTGGCTAGGCAGTGAACCTCAGGGATTCTTCTGTGTCCCTGCCTTTCCAGAGCTGGGATTACAAATATGCGCCACTAAGATCAGCTTTATGTGGGATCAGCAATCAAATTCAGGCCCTCATGTTTATACAGCAAGCACTTTGCAAACAGAACCATCTCCATAGCACTTGTTCGTTCTCCTGGCACAACCGTCCCCTAGTTACATCTCTCATTACCTCGGTTCCCTTTACTCCCCCAGCTCCTCCCACCACCCCACCCCTCGCTCAGTTTATAAATTCTTCATGCCCAGGTCAAAACCCCAGGAAGTGAATCTCAGTTTCCGGTTAGTAGTGAGGAGCTGGCATCCAGTGGAGACGCTTGGTGACTCCTGTGTCACAGCCTGCCACCTCTCTTCCAGAAGCCCCTTTGGGCGTGGCAGTTAGCCTTGCCTTGAGAAGTGTGTAGGGTTAGTAGGCTAAGACGGCTGTCTGTAGAAACCAGGATCTGATTTCTACTCATTTCCACTCAGGGAGCTGCGGAGTCAGGTAGGGTGAGGCACTTCGAGGTTCTAGCCAGCTTCTTTCTTTTCACAAACTCATTTAAGGGGAAGCAGTGAAGAGGTGTTTGTGAAACACATGGGGACTGTCTAGCCTTGAGACTTTTAAATCTCCCGGTTTTAAATTGTGCAAACCTTTTTAAAAATTACTTTAAAATATGTCTAAAACAATGCCGGACTTACCATTTTAGATAGTATAAGTGTCCATTCGGTGGTATTAAGATATTGACCCTGCTAGGCAATCATTCACAGCCATTCACCCCAGAACTCCCCTCATCTTGCAAAAATGAAACAGTGCCCCTTTAAACCTGCCTCCCATTCCCCCCTCCCAGCCACTGACAACCAACATTCTATTTTCCACACTGAGGGCCGTTTTTTTTTTTTTTTAAATAAGACAAAGATCTAGCTATCAGCAATGGGTTTGGGAGCAGTCCTACCTGCTAGTATTACAATCATACATCCTCTTAAAATACGTTTTGAATATTTTCTACATTAAAAAAAAGAAAAACAACACACACACACACACATACACATGATGCTGGGGTTCTTGCTAATGTTTGAAGCCATATGAATATCTTATTAAGGATTATGCAAAGAACCCTCCTACAAATCCTGATATTATTACACTGCCCTCCAAACTTCAAAGCGTCAGAAAAGATTTAAAAAAAAAAACTAAGCCAGATTCAGCTGGCTACCCCACTTGTCTACAGAGCACTGAGGAGTCTGAACTCGACCCTGCAGCCTCTGCATACACAACACTACCATTGATGATGATTTAGACATGAAAGGTTTCCAGGATCAGAAGGTCAGCTCTCTGGGGTAGCTGTATCTGGCTTAAGCAATCCAGATTTTTCTGTAGATAGTGAGAATATTTTATAATTCTTTTTCAAAAAATTTCCAACTTTTGCAAAGACGGGCTACTTGTGAAGTGTGAAGGCATCGAGTTGAACCAAACAACAGAGGATTCCACAGCTGAGAGCAACGGGAGGGAAGACGTTCCCAAACTATGGTGATTTTGGTCAAATCTATTGTAGCTAAAAAGAAAAAACTCCACACATCAGCATAGGGAAGAATGCCTTGTGAATGGTTTATAAAGAGAATGTGGAATAACTTAAAGCAAAAACTAAAGATTTATTTATTTATTTATTTTATGTATATGAGTACACTGTAGCTGTCTTCAGACACATTAGAAGAGGGCATAGGATTCCATTACAGATGGTTCTGAGCCACCATGTGGTTGCTGGGAATTGAACCTTTGGAAGAGCAGTCAGTGCTCTTAACCACTGAGCCATCTCTCCAGCCTAACCCATGAGTTTTTATTGTTGTCTCCTAGTGGCTGATCCTGGCAGGATTTACACAATGTTTTTATTCCATGAAATTAATAAGCTAGACACCATGCGCTGACATTTAAATTGGACAGATGTGCAGATGTTTAAGTACTATTTATATATTATGTATTTATTATTGTTGTTATTGTTTTTAGATAATGCAATTATATAATTTCCCCATCCCTGTTCCTTTCTCTAAGCCCTCCCATGAGCTCCTTGCTCTTTCAAATTTATGGACACTTTTTCTTTAATTGTTATTGCATGCATACATAGATTCTTAAATTTATCTATATATAAGGCTACTTTTGTGTATGATTTCAGGGATGACCATTGGTATAGGACAACTAATTGGTGTTCTCTATTCGTTGAACAATGGTTTTCCAGTAGTAGAAGACTATTCTCCCACTCTGAGCAGTTGCCTGTAGTTCTTTGATTAGGCTTGAGGGCTTGTGAGTTTCCCCCCTCCCACATTAGCTTTTTATTGATGTCATCTGTTTAGTTCTTGTTTAGGCAACCATGTTGGTGAGACTTCTTGGGTGTAGCTTCTCTATTTACATTTTTAATTTAAAATTTTCTTTATTTTATGCATATGGATGGTTGGTCTGCATGTCTGTGCACCATGTGCATGAAGTACCAGCAGAGGCCAGAAGAGGGCACCTGACTGAAGTTACAGAGTCTTATGAGCTGCCATGTTGGTGTTAGGAATAGAATCTGGGTCCTCTGGAAGAGCTGTCAGTACTTTTAATCACCGAGTTATCTCTCTAACCCTTAACTGCTATTCATTAGCTGATTTGAAGATAAATATCTTAAAATATTTTGAAACTATAAATGAATGGTATTTTTTTACCTTTATTTTTGTATTTTGTCTGTATTGTGTTCTGCCAGTATAAATGCCTGGTGTGCATGCAGTGCCTGCAAAGACCAGAAGAGGGCGTCTGATGCCTTTGATTGGCATTAGAGACAGGAGGAGCCACATGGGTGCTGGGAATCAAACCTAAGTCCTCTGGAAGAGCAATTGGTGCTCTTAACCACTAAGCCACCTCTTCAGCCTCCAGGAAAAGTATTTTTTAAAGAAAGTCAGATATGAATCTGTATGTAAACTTATTGAATTAAAACTACTTACTATTTTTGTGATAGTATCATTCATTCATATATGCATTCATCAAACATTTCATAGGCACTTACTATATGCTCACTGTTAATCCAGCAGTCTTCTATAGCCTCTATTGGAGAAAGTATCTAAGTAAGTAAGTTGCATTAAATGATACAAGACGTACCAGCTCGGGATGAAGCAGTATGTTGGAAGATTTTGTGTTCTTAAATCACATCTCAGGAGTTAATTTTCATCACGGATTTTCTCTTGCTTTAACTGGAATGTATACATTTTGATTGGCAAGTGGTTTCTTTGACTAGCCCCCTAGGAGCAACTCTTGTAATATTATCCTAATATATGTATGGGGAAAGAGAATATTATGTTGAACTAACTTAAAAAGTACATTTCATAATTAGAAAACGGCTTCAGTGTTATCAGAGCCTTAATCTTGTGTCCTGTGCTGAATGAGCAAGGGACACATTGATAAGGGGCTCGCCCAGACTGTTCCCTTGCAGTTTCCTGCAATTGGGTTTGACAGTCTTCTGCCATGGGACGGGTGTGTGCGTGTGTATATGTGTGTGCGTGTGTGTATGTGTGTGTGTGTTGTAGCCCGTGGTGCTCGTGGTTTTGCTGAAGACCCGGTGGATTGTGGTAGACATTTTATCCCACACTCTTATAACCTCTTGGGTCTCTTTTTTGTTCCATTATTGAAAGTGAATAGCAGTGCGCCACAAAGAAGAGTAACCCCTAGGTTTAAAGCTTTTCTTGTGTGTAGTTTAAGAAACAGCCAGTCCACAGAGAACAGAGCTCAGGAAAAGGTGAAAACACCCAACCCCACCCTTTTCCTTATTGTCCGGGTCTACTCAGATCTGGCAAAAGTGTGAAGTTACCCAAGAGGCATTGCAAGGCTTACTCAGTTTCTTGAAGGTACCAGGTTAATGGTTGTAGAGGGATTTTTTTTTCTTTTTTGGTGGTGGTGTGTAGATGTACAGATCTATCCAAGTAGTATGGATCCACAGGCGTACAGAAACTAGACATTTCTTTTCCCAATTATTGTAAGTTTTTATAGGGAGAGTTTCATATATGTGTGTGTGATTGTTTGTGTGCATGCAGATATATGTGTACGTACAAGGGTTTGTGTGCACACGTATGAGAGCATGTGGAGGCCAGGAAACAATGTCAGCTGCTGTCGATCTTAGTTTTATTTTTTAAAATAATATTCCTAATACTCATTTAGTATGCGTGTACATGTATGTTTGCATATGAGTGGTGTGGTACACATGTGGAGGTCAGAGGTCACGGCATAGTTTGGAAGACTTGGTTCTTTCCTTCCACCTTGTGGTTTTGGGGATCAAGCTCAGGTCTATAGGTTTAATGGCAAGCATCTTTATCTGTCTCCTACCTTGTTTTCTTTCCTTTTTTTTTTGGTGTGTGTGTGTGTTTTTGATCAAGATTTTATTAAACGTCTTTACAAGATAACATCCAGCCTCCAGATGCAGCTGCCAAGACCCGGTTATGCTATAGGCACTGGCTAGGGCATGGCAGGTGGCTCTGATTTCCCATCCTTCTGTTCTGAGATGGGGGTCGTGGGCAGGATCTCATCTCTAGGTTCCACAATGCTCACATGGTCAGTCAGAGGCTTCTTGGGACCGATCTTACCACTTGGGTCCCAGGGCAGCAGGATCTTCACTTTGATGCCCAGCACATCCTGTCTGAGGAGCACAAGGCGCAGGGTCTCCACTGTGAATCATCAGACCATCCACAAACTTCATGGTCTTGGCCCTCTGTCCTCGGAGCTTCCCAGACACCACAGCCTCGCAGCCCTTGGCCCCACTCTCCATAATGAACCGAAGCACCAGGCCCTTCGAACAGGAAACCCTCCCAGGAGTTTGTAGCGTAGAGACTCTGCCTAGGCAATGACACACAGACCGCTTGAGGCCACTTTTTCTGCATAAAACTCTGCGCTGACTTAAGGGAAGCCAAACCACTCTGAACAACTGCAGTCAACTCGCTGATCTGACGACCCTTCTCCCCAAGAACATTTTGTATTCTGGTGGCTAAAATAATGATTTCTGTTTTGGTCGGTGTGACTCGGACTTCAACTCCAGAGTAGCCATCTTCAGCCAGCTCCCCAGTGAGAAACTCATTCAGTTCATTTTTGAAGATGCCATCAGCTACAGACTTCCTCTTTTTGGAAATCTGTACAGTCATCTTTCTGCTTCCCGCGGCTGAAAAGAAGGGCTTTTTTTTTTTTTTTTTTTTTTTTTTTGAGGTAGGCTTTCTCATCGGCCTGTAGCTCACCAATAGAATAGTCTGGGGGGTCAATCAGTCCCAGGAATCTGTCTGTTCTAACTCCTAACATTGGCACTATGCCTACTTTTTGGTTTGTTTTAAGGTGGGTTCCAGGGATTGAACTCAGGTCCTTGGGCTAACAGTTCACTTACTGAGCTCCCTGACCCTGATTCTGAAGTAACGGTTAAATCGGTTTGCTGAAATGTATCTAGACTAAAAGAGTGTCGAGCGGGCAGGATTGTCAGCAGCCGCTCTGACTCCTGGGTCTCTTCGCTAGTCCTTAGTTTTAAGGTCTGAAATTTCTTCTTTTGTGTGATTCTGGTCGCAGCCATCAGGAGTAGGAAGAACAACAGGAAACACTGTTTCCAGGGCTTGGACAATGCTTGCAAGCTCCTGTAGTGCTCAGCACGTTTGCCAGGCGTGTTAACCAGTTCTTTGTGAGACTAGCTCATGCAAGTGTTAACAGTGAACCTGAGAGGCAGAAGACTGGCCTGAAAATAGTCTGCAGCCACAGAGCATGGGACTTTAGCATTGTGACCCAGAATAAATATCTTAGAATAAAGCCTTTTTATTGGGAATGAAATGACAGAAACAATGGGGATAGGTCCTGTAAAGAAGTCTAAAGGAGGCAGGAGAACGGAGAGTTCAAGGCCATCCTCAACTACTTAATGAGTTCAAGGGCAACCTGGGATACATAAGACTCTGTCTCTAAAAACAAAACTGGAACCAGAATGCACGCACTCATACACATACACACACAAAGTGACACAAAAGTCTATGTCATCTTAGGCTCCATAAAGCCACACCACCCTCTTACACTCATTCAGCAGCAGCCACTGTACTGCCTTGTGTGGAGGAGGCAGCTTGCTGGTAGAGGGGGAGAGGCCTTGAGTCTACCATTTATGAGCAAGGGGCACAGCAAGCTCCTTGGCCTCTCTAAACTTTTATTCCCTCAGCTGTAGAGTCTTGATGATGATAATTTACATATTGTTTTGAGATTTAACGGTACATTATTTTCCCGGGCTTTGCTCTGATTGTTTACAAAGCTCATTTTAGGTCAGAGACCCAGGCAAAGAAATATTGACCTTTTAAAAATGAATTTTGATATGAGTATTAGGAGAACAGTTGGGGCTTCCCCCTGAGATTCTTATCTTTAAATAGACAAGAATGCACGGCTGCAGTATTTTCCCTGGCCGCCAAGCAAAGACTGAAGTGCTCCTAGTGGCTGTGTAAACTCCATCTCAGTGTGTCCTCTGTGAGTATGTGCTCAGTCATGATCACTTGATATGGTCCCTGGGTCCGTCACCCTGAATCACTGATTTTTTTACATACAGTTTTACCTTTCCATTCAAATCACTGATAAATGATCGAAAGCAGATTATGAAGGAAGCTTAAACAGATTATGGATTTCCACAACCAGCAGGGATCTGAGAAATATGGCTTACTGTAGGGTATCCCACGGTGTCATGGAACCCAGAGCAGCACATTCTTCCTGCCACATGAGCCTCTGCCACATGCCAACAGAGGTAGCCCCAGTGAGGTGGGGATGGGCATGGGCATGCCACATCAGCGCCTCAGTGACTTGTGGGCAGGGCACATCTAATACTAGACCATGAGCTTGATTCTTTGAGGGGAAGACCTGAGAGCTGCCCAACAGTGTCAGCCGGCGTTGGCACAGTGGTTGTTTGTCACATTTGTTGAGTTGATTTATTATC
The DNA here is from genome assembly GCA_019843965.1 of Rhynchomys soricoides. Lineage (NCBI taxonomy): Eukaryota > Metazoa > Chordata > Mammalia > Rodentia > Muridae > Rhynchomys > Rhynchomys soricoides. Next base: position 4,388,753 of record JADRCH010000013.1, read on the forward strand.
GCCAGTCAGTGGGAGTAAAAGGAGAGCCTTTTAAAGTGCCCAAAGGGTTTTCCTGTTGAAAGCAAATCGCAGCTTCTGATTAATACCCATAATAATTCTGTCTCTTGCCCCAGTGTTCTGGGGGAAGGGAAATACATTTGAAATGGGGAATCAGAACATTCTACTTTGCTGGTGAGCCATTCCTTATCAGTGTGAAAGAAATCAAGGTGAAGAAAGGCCAGGGATGTCTAAGAAGTTCACATATATACAAAGACAAAAAATAGAAACAGAAATAAAACAAACCCCAAAACCCACAAGTGGATGAAACCACAAGTGGACGTAGGCTGAGTGAAGGTCTCGGTGGTCTCTAATTTGTGAGGGAAAAAAATGTTCTAAGCCTGTGTTTGTACCTATCACTGGCACACATGATTGGTTTTATTCAAGGCTGATTGCTGATTAAACAAAATGTCTGTATAATTTGTCCTAATAAACAATACATTACCTATTAACTCTTGAAGAAATCTGTGTGCATATAGCTTATTTGGTGACTTTTCCAGCCTCCCAAACTAGCTAGTTAAATGAACATACTTGAGAGTGATCAAGCAAGCCCACTCATCTTGGTGTCTGGGCAAGGTTTACTCAGAGATATTTTGGCACACATGTGAAATCCTCATATTCACTTGTATGACTAAACATATTCAGCAGCACTTTCTGTGTACCAGCCTGTGTACCCTGAGGATAGAAGGCAGGCTGGATGTTGCCCTGTTAGAGAACCCTGCTATTAAGGTTGCAGTTCTCCATGACTGGATGGCACGTGCAAAATGGAGGACTCATTTCTCAGTAGGACTTCCCTTTCTCTGCCCAGCTTTGTCTGGAGAGTGTCCCCGAACACAGGTGCCTGGCCTTATCTGAAGAATGACCTTGTGCACTTGTGCAGAGCTGTATAACACAGCACACAAGACCCGCTCTGGCTTCCCACACATATGATAATTAGGTACTGGATTTTGATGACCAATTAGTTCTTTCCACTTGTACCTCTAAAGGTCCTTATTACACCCTATTCCCGGGATGATAAAGTAGAATTATCTCATGCAGCAGTCTCCGGAAGTCCACCTGTCATACTCACAGCTGTCCGAACCCTGCTCACCACCTGTCTCCTTTGTCTTTGAGGGCTGGTGGTGATGAGCCCCAGAAGGGAGACCCACACTGCCCATCTTCAAGCTTACATTTTAGGGTGGCTGGCCCTGCAGAGCACACAGCAGCACTGCTAGAGTGGATGGACTTGCTGCACTTCTTTCCTTATTCCCTAGGGTGAGATGACCGGGAGGTTTCCAGTGAGACAAACTCCCCATCCACTGTCCTTTGGGCTACTTCAACCTTGATCCAGTAATTAATTATATAAAAGAAGAGGGAGAGTTTAAGAGAAAGATAATTGCATAATTTGCTGTTGGTTTTTTTTTTCTTTTGAAATGCTAACTTGGAAGTGATAGGTAGTGTATGAATCGATGATTTTGAAGTCCTGAATAATAAATACCTTCATTGTATCAGCTCTCCTTTAAACTGAGGTCACAGGACACAGTTTTAGTTCTGGCTGAAGAACTGTTGGAACAGCACCCGCCTTTATCAGCTCTTAGCACTTGGGCGTCTGGAGCCCTTGAGATGCGCTGTGCACACGCAGGAGCATCCACTGAGCATCCTTTCTGTATTGGTTCACTCTCCTGCTACCAGCAGGTGTCATTATGGAAATAGGAAAATACAATACATTTGTAGGAGCTGCTTTGAGAAAGAAAAGTAGAGCTTTGGATATTAAAAATCAATAAAATATGGAGAAATCCCGTGTTTCAAACCAATGGTGCCATGATTAATTATAATGTGGGCATGTTCCGAAGTCTTTCCTAGCTGGCAAAGGGTTCAAGGCACATGCTTAATTTGTTTATGGCAAATTAAGCAAATATATACTGAGACCTACTCTAGGCTCAGAGGGTCTGGAAAGTGGAAAAAAGTTGTTTAATCCTTTTTATTGTATTATTCTGGATTAAATAAGGTAAAGTCTATGTAAGAATGTAATACACTTTGTTTATGTAATACACTTTGTTTATGTAATACACTTTGTTTATGTAATACACTTTGTTTCCTCTCCTTATTAAAAACAATTCTTATCCTTAAGGACTTGGTATGACACCTGGGGACAGCAGGCTACATTCATGGAATAATTGGCTTGTAGACTAAAGCAACTGGACGGCATAACGCGCTGGACTAAAAAACACAGTACAAGCTTAGGCGCTTCTGGCTGAGGAGTGAGGGGTTTGTCCATAGTGCACCAGCTTTGGTTTTGTTTTGAGATAAGGTCTCTTTATACAGTTCTGACTGATGGTGGGCAACTTCAAGTGTAGACAAGGCTGGCCTGGAACTCAGAGAGATCCAGCTGCCCCTGTCTGCCAAGAGCTGTGATTAATGGGGTGCACCTTCATGCCTATGTGCTGGGTTTATGCCTTTCAGTAGGCACTTCAAATTCATTTGGAATTCACTCATTCATTTTTTTCTTGTTTGTTTCTATCACCTATTTTTTTCACACAGCTAATTCCTACTGAATTATAGTAAATGCTATTATTTTGGGGTTAAAGCCATAACACTTGGATGTAATAATCTACTTCATAATCAGCTTCTGACGTAATCAAGTCTTTCTACAGATTAAGGTAAACACTGCATGTATCTTTGTCCTAGGGGCTTACCCCAGGAAACTAGAGAAAAGCATTAGTGTCCTGTGTCTGGGTCAGAGCTTCGTCTGCCTGTTGCCTGCTGAGACTCTAAGGTTTTCCAACGTCTGAGACAGGCAGCTTTGCCCTTTGCATTCTAATTTTGTGCCTGGATCTACAGTGAACTCTTTATACACATTTACTGAATGGCTGAATAAATAACGACAATATCAATGGTCAGGATGTTTGTAGTGTTTCATTGTGTGTGTGTGTGTTGCTTGTAGTGAACCACTAGAGATTTCTGATTTCAGCTTTGTTTTTAGAGACAGAGTCTTATGTATCCCAGGTTACCCTTGAATTCATTAAGTAGTTTAGGATGGCCTTGAACTCTTGGCCCTCCTGCCTCTGCTTCCTGAGTGCTGGGTTACAGTGTGTACCACCAACTCTGGTGGGTTTCATTTCTTTAAACAGGAGCAGGATCTTACAGACATGTGTGAAACAATCTGTGGAACATCTTTGTACATTTAGTTAGTTTCTATCTTCAGTATTTTCTATCATCAATATCAACAGTATTTTCTATCATCTAGGTTATTTTACACTCAATTTAACAGCAGATTTTTTTTTAAAGCAACTCTTGTTTGTTGGTTCTTTGAAAGAATTTTATTGCATCTTTGAAGAAGTCTCTCCTTTTGTTATCATACTTCATCAGCTGACATAATATTTAATTTTGGTATATGACTGTAGTAATACACATGACATAACTTTACTGACATTCTATTGATAAGCCTGCCGTTCAGTCATTGTGAGAAAACTGCAGGCGAGCCAGCATGCCTTCTTCAGGACAGAGTTTACGTGCTTGGTGAAGTTGGTTTGTTCATTCGTGTAGACAGCGTTATATTCTTGTTTACGGTCTAATAAAGAAGCCATAGGTCACGTGTGATCTCTCAAAAACTGGTATTCAGATATCAGGAACTGACAACATTTATACCGCATGTGAGTTTGGACTATGGCTCTGGCAATCCCCCACGTAGAGGAGTGGGCTTCAAGGAAGATGAAGAGGCGGGTCTTTTGCTTTCACTTCCTCTGTCAGAAACTTTGCTCCTTTGTCCATACACTGTAGCCTGGTGTTGCGGGTCCCTGGGAGGTAAGTCCCTCAGCAGAGCTACCCTACTGTCTGTACCTTCCATGAAGGTATGGTTTGGGGGAAAGAACTCTAAGTGGGAGTGGGTGGGGGGTGGAGTTAGAGGTCAGACCTTGGCGTCTGACTGGGTGTGTCCTCACTGCTTTCTGATTTGGAATTTCCTGCATTTATATTGCATCTGTCATTTGCTGGAAAGCCACATGTGAGGTGTGGGAAGTGGTTGTCTGTTATCCTAAAGTTCTTGCCTCTCACCTCGTGCTTCAGGTTCTGAGGCTAGTCCAAATCCTTCTTGGCTAGAAGCAGACAACTACTGAAGCATGAGCCGCCGTGGCAATTTGAACCCCGTTGTCTTGGGGTTTGTGGGTTCCTACCGTAGTGAGGTTTTCCCTGGAGTCTGAGTCTGGGTGCTTTTCTCATTGTCCACCTTCTCACTACATTTTCTCACAAAAGCACAGTTGAATTACAGTATTATTTTCACTGTTGTACTTACTTTCAGATGTCATAGACAAGAAAGACAGACCAACACACAGTACAAGGAAAGCCAGTGACCGAGACAAATACTGAGGCAAGCTTGCAGAAAGGAGTGGCTACATCTCTCTCTCTCTCTCTCTTTTTTTTTTTTTTACATTTTTTTAAATTGAAAATATTTTCCATATAATATATTCTGATTATGGCTTCTCCTCCACCAACTCCTCCCAGATTCTACCCACCTCCTCACCCACCCAGCTCCACACTTTTTCTCTCTCTTTAGCCAAAATAAAATAAAATAAAATAAAAATCCAAAACACCACTACCACCACCATTGAAAAACCAACAAACAACAACAACAACAACAACAAACCCCCTGAAGAACCCAAACAGAAAAGAAACAAAATGCAAGAGAACACACACACACAAACCCCACAAAATTGGAAAACGTAATATATAAGCCAAGATCAATAAGACAAAACAAAAAACTCCCCAAACCAAAAAAACAAATAAAGCAACATGAGACAAAAAAGTCTACAAACAAAACAAAACAAAACAAAAAACCAAAACAACCCCCAAAATTAACAACAACCAAAAACCAGGAAATAAAAAACATAAACCCCACTGAGTTAGCTTTGTGTTGATCATCTACTGCTGGGCATGGAGCCTGCCTTTTGTGTGGTTAACACACTCAGTGAGACTCTATTGGAGAAAACTAATTTTCTTTCTGCAAGTGTCAGTTGCAGATGGCTTCTTTATTAGGGATGGAAACCTATGTTTATTTCCCCCTCTCAGTGCTGGAACTGAGTCTGACTTGAACCTGTGCAGGCCCTGTGCACACTGCCACAGTCTCTGTGAGTTCATATGTGCCTCAGCCCTACTGGATCAGGAAGACACTGCTTCCTCAGAGTCCTGCATCTTCTCTGGCTCTTACGATCTGCCTCCTTTACTGCATAGCTCCCCATGCCCTAATTGGAGGGCTTTGATGAAGAATCCCATTTAGTATTGAGTGTTTTGAAACCCCTCACTCTCTGCACATGGTCCAACTGTGGGCCTCTGTGTTAGGTCCTATCTCCTGCACATAGAGGAAGCTTCTCTGATGATGACAGAGCAAGGCACTGATCTACGGGTATATCAAAATGTCCTTAGGATGCATTTTATTACTATTTTCCATTAGCAGAGCAATAGAATTGGTTTTCCTTTAGGTCCACTGCCTACCTAGTCTCAGGGTCTTGGCTACCTGAGTAGAATCAAATATCGGTTCCATTTCATGGACTGAGCCTTAAATCTGATCGGACAGTGGTTGGTTGGTTATTTCCACAACGTTTGTGCCACTAATGTACAACATATCTTGCAGGCTGGTAACTGTTGTAGTTGAAGGTTTGTGGTTGGGTAAGTATTTGCCTCCTGATAGCATGCACAGTAGCTTCCAGTACCCTGGACACTAGTCAGTAGAGTGAACTGCTAGTTAGATGCTATTTCAATTTCTCCCCGCTTGCTGACATATGTAAGTACTGTCTTCAGCAGTAGGGCTTTACCATCAGGCTGTGGAGAACAAACAATAGCCTTGGCAATAGTCTGGTTCGTTCTGGAGTTTCCATGGTCCCCTTTGGCCAACAACTCAATTAGACAGAACCCACTTTTGACACTGGAGGTTTCATTTGATGGCAAGAGATGTCTAGTTTGGGGCATTGTCTCTCCATTATTTTGTGACTCCATTTAGATTTCTTTTGTATATGTATGTGCTTTTAGAAGCTTCTACAGTAGTAGGTTTCCATATGGCCCCTGAAATGGTCCTTAGAGTTAACTACCTCTCCCCATATTCCCTCCCTTAACCCTCTCTCTCACCCCCTCCACATTTAATCCTCCTGCTCTGGTACCCCAGCCCATCTCTCCACAACTAGTTATTTATTTCTCTTCCTTGGGAGATTCTCCCCTCCCCCAGTTCCTTACTTGATACCTAGCCTCTGTGTTTATACATATTGAAGCATGCCTATAAGAGAAAACACAATATTTGTCTCTTTGTGTCTGGATTACCTCACTCGGGTTATTACCTTTTCCATCTCTATCCACTTACCTGCAAATTTCATAATTTAATTTTTCTTAACAGCTGAATATATTCCACCCTGTAAATGTGCCACATTTACATTATCCATTCCTCAGCTGATAGACATATAGTCTGCTTCCAGTTCCTGGCTATTAGTAACAGCAGGACTGAACATGGGTGAGCTAGTGTCTCTATAGTATGGTATAGAGTACTTTGGGATGCACAAGAGTGGTATAGCTGGATTTGAAGGTAGATCAATTCCCAGCTTTCTGAAGAACTGCCATTCTGATTTCCATAGTGACAATCCCACCACAAATGGATGACTTCTTCTTTCCTCACATCCTCACTAGCATAATACCTTTGTCATTTGTTTTATTGTCATTCCCACTGGTGTAAGAGGAAATCTTAAAGTAATTTCAATTTCCTGATGATGTTGAATATTCTCTCTCCCCTTGCTCTCCTTCTCCCTCCCTTTCCCCCTCGCCCTTCCTTCTCTCTTCCCCTCCCTCTCTCTCTTGCTCTTTGTCCTCCTCCTCCTCCTCCTTCTCCTCCTCCTTCTTCTCCTCTTCTTCCTCCTCTTCCTCTTTTTTTTCTCTTTGTGGTACTAACTGTCCCAGAATTTGCTCTGTAGATCAGGCTGGTCTCAAACTCAGAGATGTATCTGCCTCTGTCTCCTGAGTGATGGATTAAAGCCTGCACCACCACCACCCAGTTTGTTGAACATTTTTCAAAAGTGTTTCTCAGCCATTGTCTTTTATCCTTAGAGAGCTCTCTATTTAGTTCTGTTTCCCATCTTTTAATTCGGTTTTCTTGATATTCAATTTTCTTTTAGTTCTTTATATATATTAGATATATGATTGTGTCTTTTGCTGTACAGAAGCTTTCCAGTTTCATGAGCTCCCATTATAAATTGTTGGTCTTAGTGACTGTGGTGGTTTGAATAGGTTTGGCCCAGGAGTGGCATTGTAAGGAGGTGTGGCCTTGCTGGAGGAAGTGTGTCATTGTGGGGGCAGGATTTGAGGTCTTCTATGCTCAAGCTCTTCCCGGTATGGAATTCCAGTCTCCTCCTGGCTGCCTTCAGATCAAGGTGTACAGTTCTCAGTTCTGTCTCCAGCACCATGTCAGTCTGTTTGCTACATGCTTCCTGCCACCACAATAATGGACTAAATCTCTGAAACTGTAAGCCAGACCCAATTAAATGTTTTCCTTTATAAGAATTGGCTTGGTCATGGTGTCTCTTCACAACAATGGAAACCCTAATTAAGACAGTGCCTGTTTTCTCTCCCAGAGAACTGGGATATGTGGGGTTGGGGAGGCATCTCTGGGACAAACAGGAAACCTAGGACAAAGGAAACTCCCAGGGATCTATGAGGTGGCCCTAGCTAAGACTCCTACTTGTAGGGTATGTGTTATCTGAAACAGCCACCTCCTATAACCAGGCAAGATTTCCAAAGGAGAGACAGAGACACCAACCCACCCACAAAACCTTCAACCCACAATATTTTCTGCCTACAAGATGTGTGGCAAGAAAGATAGAGTAGAAATTGAGGTAATGGCCAACCAATGACTGGCCCAACTTAAGTCTCATGCCATGAGAGAGGCCCATACCTGACACAATTAATGATATACTTCTATACTTGAAGACAGAAGCCTACTATAACTGTCCTCTCTTCACCCCCAGCAGCTGATAGAAACAGATGCATACCCAAATATTAGGCAGAACTCAGGGAATCTTCTGGAAGAAAGGAAAGAAGGATTGAAGGAGCCAGAGGGGTCAAAGGCACAATAAGAAAACCCACAGAATCAACTAACCTGGGCCCATAGGGCCTCACAGAGATTGAATCACCAACCAAAGAGCATACATGGGACAGACCTAGGCTGCCTACACATATGTAACAGATGTACAGCTTGGTCTTCATGTGAGACAACTAACAACTGGACAGAGGCTGTCTCTGACTCTGTTGTCTGCCTTTAAACCCCTTTCCTTAGCTGGACTGCTTTGTCTAGGCTCAATAGGAGAAAATGCACATAGTTCTACTGCTACCTGATAAGCCAGGGTGGGTGTGACATCCATAGAAGGCCTTCCCTTTTCTGAGGAGAAAGGTAGAGGGTATGGGGTAGAGGAAGTGACAGGGATGGACTGGGAAGAGAAGAGGGAAGGGAAATTTATAATTTATAAATAAATACAGTTAATTCACATGTTAAAAAAAAAAGACAGTGCCTGTGTTTTGTGTTCTGTTTAGAAAGTCTTTTCCTTTGACAATGTGTTCAAGACTACCCTCCACTCTCTCTTCTGTGAGATTCAGGGTATCTGGCCTTAGGTTGAGACCCTGGACCCATTTGGAATTGAGTTTTTTATAGGGCGATAAAATAGATAAATTTGGATTTTTCTATATGGAGCCTTCCAGTTTGACCAGCACCATTTGTTGAAGATGTTGTCTTTTTTTTTTCCCCAGTGTATATTTGGCTTTTTGTCCAAAATCAGGTATCTATAGGTGTGTGGACTTATGTCTGTGTCTTCAGTTTGATTCCATTGATCAACATGTTTGTTTTTATGTCGATATCACGCTGTTTTTTATTACTGTAGTTCTTAGAACAACTTGAAATCTGGTATGCTAATAGCTCATTAGTTCCTTTATTATGCATAGTTTTCAGGTTTGTTTTAGCTATCTTTTTTTTTTTTTTTTTTGTATTTCCATATAAAGCTGAAAATTGTCCTTTCAAGTTCTGTGAAGAATTGTGTTGGAATTTTGATGGGGATTGTGTTGAATCTGTAGACTTTGGTAGAATGGCCATTTTCCCTAGATTGATCCTAACCAATCCATAAGCATAGCAGGTTTTTCCATTTTCAGATATCTTCTTCACTTTCTTTTTCCAGTGTCTTAAGGTTTGAATTGTACATATCTCTATCTTATTGCCTACCATCTTGTTTTTTATTTTTATTTATTTATTTAATTAATTTATTCTTTAAGTCTTCAGTATCACAGGTGGTCACGTGGTTGTTTGAACAAGTTTAAAAAAAGTGAATTTTGTGGCTATGGAGTGACCCTTTCTCCATTTGCTTAGTTACATGGAGAATAAGGTCCTCTGGAGAAAAGAAGAGAATGAAATGGGTGTCCCTCTGTCTCACTCTCTTCACTTCGGTTCTGTGGGGTCCTGCAGTCCTTGTCCGTGGCCCCTAGACCTGGAAATCTCTTGCAATGCTATAATTTGCCTTGGTTTCCTTTTTATTTTTTCTCTAGTGAATAATTCGAGTGTTCTCAAATTTCTATTTTAAAAATGTCCCTCCAGGAATCCACAGTGAAAATGAGAGATTGTTTTACCACTAAACACAGCATGCAGCCTACCCCTGCTTTGATTTTGGAAGCCGACCGTAATCTGAAGCAATTACCCTGACCTCCAGCTGGGCCGAGTTCTCCTTTTCTCAGCCCCTAGTACCAGGAGCCTCTCACCACAGGCTGCCTGGTAAATGGTCTGACCTTCCAAAGCCCATGCTGACTTCTCATGGTGAGGAAAGAGCCTCCCCATTATGATAGTCTCACAAGAGAAATGCTTACAATGTTGAGCACACTCCACTCAGCCTGTTGAAAGCACAGGTTAGGCAGGGGAGTGGCTCATGCTATTCCCATGTAGCTGCAGTCTCTAGCTGTAGTTACTTCCCAGACTGGAGGTCTTCACACATACACGCGCGCGCGCGCACACACACACACACACACACACACACACACACGCACGCACGCACGTTCTTGCTCACTGTCATGTCCCATTGTTGCCTTGTCTCTCACCTAGGGAAGGGGATGGCTCATTCATGGATCACACTGCTAGGTATTTCTGATAACAGCTGGAGGTTGTGAAGGCTGCTTCGAGCAGATCTCTGTCACCTGCCTCTACTTTGGGCTGGATCTGATGCTGGTGTAGTGCTGGCCAGCAGGCTTTCTAGAAGAATGATTGTTTAGTGCTCCAGGAGTTTCTGGATGCTTTGCATGCTGACACACAGTGTGCCCTCTGGACCCACCACATCCCTGGCATCCCTGGATGAGCCATTTTGCCTCTGGAGCTGGGAAGGGTCCTTCTCGAATTTCTCAGTGTTTCCAAATATGGGCCCTGTCTGTCACAATGGCAATGTCTACTCTTCACGTGGCCCAAGCTATTTATTAAATCAGGGAGAAACAACCTGAGGCTATTTTTTAGGCATTTTCATTAGTTAACCTCCTCTGTGGCACTGTCTACTCAGGAGGCAGCTTCTCCTCTCTCCATCTTTAGAGTGTTTCTAAATACCTAAGGGGAAACAAGGTTTCTTTGGATTTTAAGCCGAATATATTTTCTAATGAAGCCGAACACTCAACTAACCTTCCAGTGAATGATATACCAATCCCAGGGTAACAGTTGCTGCTTCTTTCTCACTTTTTTCCTCTTGAGAACTGAGTCCAATTCCATAAAATAAAATGTTTAGCTATAAAAAATGAAAAAATGCAATTAATCTTCTTAATCTTATTTACACTGTATTTTCCAAAGCTTGCAAATGAATTTAGTTCTCATGTGTTCTTCTGAGTATGAATGTTGCCCATGACACAAAGTATGGTTCTAATATTTGTTTTATAAAAACCACTGTTGTTACCACTAGTCTCTATTTGTTCTTAGAGATGGACTCTTGCTGCATAGGCTGAACTCTGAACTACCGAGCTCAAGTGGTCCTCCTGCTGTAGTCTTCAAGTAACAGGGATCATAGACATACCACCACCAATTATTTAATTACTTAATTTTTACAGTGCTTGGGATTGAGCTGGGTTTTGTGGCATACTAAACAAGCATTTTACCTCTGAGCTCCATCCTCAGTCCATCATACAGCCTTTTAGCAGAAACTAAAGCTTGGTCTTTACCAAATCCACAGTAGTTCCTCCATTGGAGGCAAATTTGGATGTGTTGGACTCAACTGAGAGTTACAACTTTAGAATTTAACTGTCATCCAAGATTGTGACACAGTTATGTCTGGTTCCTCTTTGTGGTGACTTTTAGGGAAAGGATCTCAGATATTATGACTTAGTGTGTCTAATTCCTCTTTATGATAGCTTTTGTGACAGATCACAGACTGGCTATATTCTGTATATTTTTTAGATTTACTTATTTATGTGTCTGAGTGTTTTACTGCATATATGTCTGTGCACATGTAGAACTGGTACTCACGGAAGTCAGAGAACATTGGATCTGGATCTCTTGGAACTGGAGTTAACTATGTGGGTGCCAGAAATTGAACCCAGGTCCTTCTGAAGAGCAGTCAGTGCCCCTAACCACTGAGCAACCTCTCTAGTCCCTGTATTATTTAAGTTTAAAATATTTGCTCTTCATTGCAGGTGCTGAAAACACAGTTTAAACTGGCTTTTGTTGCCACTTTTATATTTTCTATGTAGTGAGGAGGGTTCTACTGAAACTTTCTATTGGTCTGGGACATTATGGAGGGAATTTACAACTGTGCTTAAAGATGAAAGGTTAGACATCTCCCACTTTGCTTTTTGTGAGTTAACATCAAGAAACATCAGGGCTGGAGAGATTGCTTAGCAGTTAGAACACTTGCTGTTCTCCCAGAACACCCGAGTTTGCTTTCTGTACCCATGCTGGGTGCTTGGCAACAACCTGTAACTCTAGTTACTCGGGTATCTGTGAAGGGGTGAGGGTAGCAATCCTCTTCTGGCCTCTGCATGTGTGGGCACCCACACAGGAGACATATACTTACACAGACATGAACATAGACATAGACACAGATACACATAGACACAGCCACAGCCACAAACATAGACAGACAGACACAGATGGACATGGACACAGACATAGACATAGAAACCCACACAGACACATACAGACATACACAGAGACACATAGACACATACATACAGACAGACAGACACACACACAGTAGATGGACATGGACATAGACACACAGAGACACAGACATAGACACACTTAAACACAGACAGGCACACACAGAGACACATGGACACAGATACAGAAACAGACACACAAAGACACACAGAGACACACAGACACAGGTGGACTGGACACACACACACAGACAGACAACAGCAAGAGAACCACCAAACTGTAGTCATGGAAAAAACATGTGTTGACTGCCCTGGAAGGGATGCTTCATTCTGGAGCCCCACTTTGCCTTCCTAATCAAGTACAACCTGTGGAAAGCCACGCCATTCTAAGAGGTAGCATTTTTGATCTGAGGTTCTGTGAATGTATTTGCTCTGATTTTTCTTTTTATAGGATTTTGCACAGTGAGACCAGTCGGGAAGCTTTCTCTGCTCATTTTTCACTCATAACAATTGTGCAGGCATCTTTCTTTCTCTGCCTCCACCTTGTGGCTCTCCCACCCCTACCCTCACCCCTTCACAGATCCTGGTATATGCAGTCCCTGAAAAAATGTTCTGTCTTGTGCTGGTGGACTTTTTTTTGTGTGAGGATATATTGCCCTTGCTTTTCAGTCCTCATTTGCTCTGGTACGCTTACTTCAGATATCCTGCTTGCTCACTTGATGATATGATATGATATGATATGATATGTTCAATCAAGTCACTCAAGATGCTCTGTATTACTTTTCTATGATGAAGCGCATGATCCAAAACAATTTAAGGAAGAAAGGCTTTATTTTAGTTTGCAGTTCCAGAGGGAGGGTCGACAATGGTGAAGAAAGCATGGCAGTAAAGCAGAAATCAGAAAGATCACATTTCATCTATACACAGGAAGCAGAGAGAATAAACAGGAAGTGGGCAAGGCTGTAAAACTTCAAAGCCTGTTCTAGTAACTTTCTTCCACGAAGGCGTTACCTCTTAAAGGTCCCACAACCTCTCCAAAATGGTGCCCACAATTGTGGATGAAGTGTCCTAATATACAGATGTCTTAGTTACTTTTCTATTGCTGTGACAAAACACCATGACCAAGGCAACTAATAGTCCATGTCCATCATGATGGAGAGCAGGCCACAAGGCAGTGAAGCATGGAGCTGGAGCAGTAGCTGAGATCTTACATCCTTATCCTCAATGTAGGAGGCAGAGATAAGAGAGCTAACTGAGAATGATGTTGGCTTTTGAAAACTCTAAGTCCTTCCACAATGACACACCTCCTCCAACAAGGCCACACCCCTTAATCCTTCCCAAACACTTCCACCAATTGGGGATCAAATATTCAACTATGTAAGCCTTTGAGAACCATTCTCATTCAAACCACACCATGGGCCTAGTGGACATTTCTCATTGACATTACCATGCTCTGTGAACAAAACTCATCAGCATTTACTCTTGATTAAGTCAGCGAGGCATCTGGGAAGGGAAGTCTCCAGCTGCTATTGTAGTCTCTACCAGTCAATTCAGGGTCAGACTTTTCTTTTTACTTTGCTTAAAACCTCCCACTTCCAGAAGACCATGTGAAGGGACTGGCTTGTGTATACACACACCTGATTGAAAGTTGTAGTAGTGGTGGGGTGTTGAATTCCTCTGTAATCCGGAGCAACTTCTACCCCAAATCACTTTTTGCGTTCCTGCTGGGAGGTGAGCCTAGAACAAAGAGCTGTGGTCTGGGGGAGGGGTAAGTGTCTAAGATGGAAGAGACTAAGATGTCTTCATCAGTTGGACAACTCTGGTGTAGAATCATTTGTATTAATGAAGGTTGTATAGAGAAACTAAAACATCAGGAGTGTGTGTGTGTGTGTGTGTGTCTGTGTGTGTCTGTGTGTGTCTGTGTCTGTGTAGAGGAGGGTTATTTCTTATTAGGCATCCTCTCACATCACTGGCGAGCCTGAGGAGTGTGTATTCAGTGTGAGTTGGCAAGATGAAGCCCTAAGATTGCCAGCCGTATAACTTCAGTTTGCAGGTTGGCAAGCTTAATACCCAGGAAGAGCTTGTTTTCTTAGCTTGAGTCTAAAGGCTAGAAAAGATAGATGTCCCATGTTGTGGGAAATACTAAAAATGAATGGACTGTATTGCACATGTTTCCGCATTATGCTCTGGTTCTCTCCTCCCAGCTCTCTAGGTTCCCACTGGTGGGTCCCACCACGCCAGCCCCATGCTTTAATGCCCCCATGGCCTTTGTGGTGCACATCAGGCAAACCCACACTTTGCCGCTGTACCTTTCTCTCTTGAACCCAGATGAGTCACTGTGTGAAGGAAAACACAACACAAACTTAGCTCAGAAACAATGGTAACTCAATCTCTGGGCACGTTAACTAAAACCTAATCTTGTAAACCTTATCAAAGTCTGATTCCTCTGGTGTCGAATCCTTACGGATCCGCCATGATACCAGGAGACTCTACTAGCTATATCTTACCTACTACATGCTGTCCCAGTTCCAAAGGCACTTCTCTCTCTCTCCTCCTTCCTCTCTTCCTCTCTCTGACCTCGAAGTCCCCCATGAGCCCAGTGATTGGCTCCTTTATTCATTAGGGGATTGGTTCACAAGAAGTCACAGGTGTAACTCACTCCTTGTCTGAAGCCTTTCCCAAAAGGGCAGAATTAGCAGAATTACAATCAACCCCAGGGCTCTCCACAACAGTCCCAGCTCAAAGGCAGCAGGGCAGAAAGAGTTCTCTTACTCAGCCCTTTCGCTGGTTAGACCCATCACATTAGGGAAGGCAATCTGTTTTACTCAGTCTACCAACTTATATGTTAGTTTCATCTACAAATGCTCTTATAGACATACTAGAGTAATTTTTGGCCATATTTCTAGACATCCCATAGTCTAATAATGCAAAATGTAATTGACCTGGCATACACATGTCACACACACACACACACACACACACACACACACTGAAAGTGGGTGGTAGACTAGTTGAGAAGAGGAAGGGGACTAGTTAGCATAGGTAAGACTAGTTGAGAAGAGGAAGGGGACTAGTTAGTGTAGGTGGGAGACAGGAGAGGGTAAAGGGAGTGAACAGGATAAAAAATACTGTGTATGCGTTTGAAAATGTTATAATTAAACCCAGTATTATCTATAATGAATATTAACTAATAAGAACATGAATATTAAACCTGTAAAATGAACTATTAGCCTCCATGAATAGTGTCAAAATATTTGTTAGAATTTAATTTCCACATATATTGATTATGTGATAGAAATTGACCATGCTTTCAGAACTCAGGGAAAGGCAAGGCAGGGCGAAGTTGCGATACAGTTATGATCAATAAATGGGGTCTTCTTCTTTCAAAGAATTATGTAAATCTCTAGATCTCCTGTGCTTTGTGTCAGAGCCCCACAGTGTACACCACCCACTGATACCGGAAAGTGGCATGGCAGTTCTCTCACAGTTCTATGAGAAGGTGCTTACATTTAAATGAACTGTCTACAGGCCACCTACTTCAAAAGGACCACTTAGGCAGGGGTTTCTACTTTTGTGATAGGTCACAAGGATCCAGGGGATTTTACCATCAGTTCCATGTAACCTGGCTTGTCTTAGAGAAACCCTGAAGCTGACTCATCTCAATAAAATGCTTTTTTTCTTCTTTTAGTTCCTTGGGTAATCTGGAACTCAGAGATTCCCTTGCCTCTGTTACACTAGTGCTAGGGTTAACATTGTTCTGTTTCAGTGTCTCTCTTCGATTGAGACTATGACTAAGCATAAGCTGTCAACGTTAGTCTGGCCTAGCTGGTTAGGTTACATGGCTCTTAGCACAGGAAAACAGTGTCAGAGTGTGCAGAACATTCTGCGTATGGGACTCCTTCTTGTGGGGCTGGCTTGTGAAAGATGTAGCTCCTACCTTCCCTAGACCAATAAACCAGGAGGCAAAACCTGCTCTAATGGTGTTTGTTCTGTGATAAACCTTCTCAGAAGTCTCTGGCTCAGTAGCTAGTCCAAAAGAAAGGTGTCAGAGGACTTGAGGTCTGAGATAGCTAGTCTTTTCTAGAAGTTTCATCCACAGCAATATAAACAAAACAAGACATACAACGACAACCACGTACCAAACCACAATAACAAAACCCCAAAACAAAAGACCCAAAAGACTGGCTTTCAGCCGGGCAATGGTGGCGCACGCCTTTAATCCCAGCACTCGGGAGGCAGAAGCAGGTGGATTTCTGAGTTCGAGGCCAGCCTGGTCTACAGAGTGAGTTCCAGGACAGCCAGGGCTACACAGAGAGACCCTGTCTCGAAAAACCTAAAAAAAAAAAAAAAAAAAAAAAAAAAGACTGGCGGCTTTCCTTGAATTCCATGGCCGTTCCTGCTGCTGTCCCCTGTGACTTTCGAAGCTCATTTCCTATTCCATTCCGCCTCCTCTTGGTGGCTGCCTGTTGCAGTGCAGCCTAACTGCTCTGCACCTTGTCCTAGACTCTTTCCCTGAGCCTAGCCATCCGGCTTCTCAACGTTAAACGTATTTTCCATTCTAGCTTACACTTGCCTTTTGGGCTGATGAGATCTTTAGCTTTTCCCAGCCAGAGTCTCTATGTAGTTAGCTAAAGTGACCTTGAACCGATCATCCTCCTTCCACTTACTGAATGTGGGGATTGCAGGCCCGAGCCACCTTGGCTTGGTTTCTATGATGTTGGGGATGGAACGCAAGGCTTTGTACATGCTAGGCAAGTACTTCAGCACCTGAGCTCCTTCCAACCCGCTCCCGATCCAGTTTTAAAAACTGTCACTTACCGCTGCTAACTGTGGGGGCAGCACATTCCTTTTATGGTGATTTAGAAAACTAGACGTAATTGTTGCATAATGGTTTTTCTTCCCAGACTTCCTGTTCAGCTCAAAATTTTGTTATCCTCAGGTGTTCACAGCAAGCTGCTAAGAAAAATGCAAAACCTGCCATTAACACAAATAGCTTCTCACCAGAATGTTGGAGTTGATTTTGTTTGAGATAATCTGTCATTAAGTGTGCCCCCACCATTTCAAAGGCAAACAAGAGTTCACTGAGAAATCAGGTGATTAAACTCCAGGTGGGCACTCCTAACGGTTGGGCCTAGTAGCTATTATATGAAGTCACTTTAGACAGAGCTTCAAATGAAAAGTCCTTAAAACTCTTTAAATAGTAAAGCATTTAAGAAATTGTTGGAATTAAGAAAAAAAATTTAAAATTGCATGAAAATACTTC
The DNA here is from genome assembly GCA_019843965.1 of Rhynchomys soricoides. Lineage (NCBI taxonomy): Eukaryota > Metazoa > Chordata > Mammalia > Rodentia > Muridae > Rhynchomys > Rhynchomys soricoides. The sequence continues at coordinate 4,406,163 of JADRCH010000013.1, forward strand.
ATCAGAAGGAATGAAAAGCTGTTAACCTAGTCATGGCCTTTCAACGTATAGTCAATGGTGAGCCCACCAAGCTCCACAGAGAGTTTCAAACTCATGGTCACAGAGACAACCCTGGTTAAAATCTCTGAACACAAAACAAAGGGGCCTGGATGTAGGAAAGTGACTTGTCTCAGAGCCGGGTGGGGACCATACAGGAAGGAAGGCCACAAGGGGGAGGGAGGGTTGAGAATCATCAAAACTTGTTGCATGTGTGTATGAAACTGTTGAAAAGCAAATTTAGCTAATAAAAACCAAGGGAACACACAATAATAAGAAGTGTTTTCATTATCATGAGAAAATGCAAAGAATTTATTACCCTTATAAAATTGGAATATGTTTCTTTCACTAACAATAAAAATGGCTTTTGCTGGCATTTTGTTTTTGTTTTAGGATTAAAGTATAATGCAATCCTTATAGAGTCTTATAGGCAAGTGAATTTTTGAGACTTAATTGGACATGAAGTAAATGTGAAAGCTAAATGTGGTTTGCACAGTGCTGCACACACACACCACTCCTGGTGTAATTTGCATGAAAAGGAAACACAAGAGCGAGAACATTCAGACTGATCGCCTGTGAAGGACTTAATTCAAAACAGTTTTCTGCTTTAAAAAAGTGATTTATTTTAGATGTACTTTTGAAAAACAAAGCTTTACCAATAACCACCATTTTAGGTGTATTATCTCAATGTGGGATTTCAGTAAAAGGTCAAATCTTATAGAAGTATTTTTGGTCTGACTCAGTTCTGATCACAGATAAATTTTAGCAAGAAAATGAAATTAGTTGAGCATTTTAAAGGCTGAGCACTTGTTTAAAGAGGCAGTACTTTCCCCCACCCCCACCAAAATAAAGACTCCACAAAGAGAACTTTGAGAAAAATCTCAAATGAACACATTTAAATGCCCCCCCTCCCCCCTGCAAGCTTTCTTCACACAGGTTAGAATGACAGTCCTGCTCCTTTGGAGCAAACAAGGCACAGTTGCTGGATTTTTTGCAGTGCAATAGGCAGATCGAACTTCCTGCTTTATAACTGCCCTAAATTAAAGTGCTCTATTTTATCCCAGACGTGCAAGTGTGGAGCTTTAATTTCAGTTAAAGCCTTGTTTAACATTCCCCAGCCCACTTCCGGAGGAACTCCCTGAGGACCCCTTCCTGGTTTTTTTTTTTTTTTTTTTTAAAAAAAAACTAGGATCTAGCATAACTTCTACTTTTGTCATTGGCTAGGCAGCATTCCCAAGCCTGGTCATGCTGGCAGCCTCCTGGGCTGATGGTCTGACTCACTGTGGGAGAATACTGTGTCATCCTTGCCAAGGAGGAAGCCCTGACCTGACCAGCCCTTTACTCGTTAACCTCAGCTAGTCCAGAGGTTGGAATGAGGGAGCAAAGGAAGCTACCATAGATCTGTGAATTAAATCTAAACTGTGTACCAATGAGAGAGCAAGTGAGCCTCAGGTCCTTGAAAGGCCTGCTTGTGGGGAAAGTATAAAGCAGCCTAACTCAGAAGCTCACCAGCCTACAATGGGATCAAGCTTTAGCCCACATAGGAATTGCAAGTTCAGGCTGTGGTGGATTGCTGTTGTTGCTTGTCATTGCCCAACTGAATGGGAGCTGCTGTGGCAGATACAGCCCAGCTTCCTGATAGAGGCTAGACTTCATATTGCTAGGCCAGGAAAAGACTCAGATTCAACAAAGTATGGTTTCTATTGAATGCACACCACTTTCTCCCCAATCTATTGTTGAAAAATTGTAAGCCAAACCATTGTTAAGTGTGTCCAGCAGTGAGAGCCTTTGTGAGACAAACTTCCTAGTCTCCAACTCATCTCCCATTCCTACAGAAGGTGTACAGTCAGGATGGTGGCCAATAGGCTGTAGAGGTGCAGAGGCAGTAGAATCTCCAGGCTTGAGCATTGTTTGTATGCTCAGCAGCAATCTGCCTGAGAGAGGAGAGTTGATTCTAGGCCCCTTCTTTTTTTTCTACCTTCCCCTTGTCAAAAACTCATCTTGACTCAGTGTGCCTTTAACAGCCCTTTGCTGTGTGAACTGTAGCGAGCACTATTGACCTGAACAGGGCTAGATTCTGCTGCCAGCTTGTATCTGCTTTTCCTTACTGAGAACACTTAGATTGGGTTCATATATTGGCAGCAATATGTCCAGCCCGGACAGTGACAGTAGTCTAGGCCAACTGGGATTTGTCATCAAAGATAAGGATAGTGACTTTGTAGCTAGGCATGTGTGGTGGTTTGAATGTGCTTGACCCAGGGAGCGGCACTATTTGGAGGTGTGGCCTTGTTGGGGGAAGTGTGTCACTGTGGGTGTGGGCTTTAAGACCCTTGTCCCAGTTGCCTGAAAGCCAGTTTGCCTGTGGAACAAGATGTAGAACTCTCAGCTCCTCCTGCACCATGTCTGCCTGGATGCTGTCATGTTCCAGCCTTGATAATAATGGACTGAACCTCTGAACTTGTAAGCCAGCCCCAATTAAATGTTGTCCTTATAAGAGTTGCCTTGGCCATGGTGTCTGTTCCTAGCAGTAAAACCCTAACTAAGACAGCATGGCTGAGGAGCCCAGTTCTGATCTGTGAGACCTGAGCAGAAGTCTGCTGGGAAGGAGGGGGAGGGAAGGAGCAGGAGAAGGCAGATTCCCAGGAAAGCTTTTGTGTTCCTGATGGCAGATAGAAGAAAGGTCAGACCACTGTGATCTTGGCCTTTCATCTTCACTTGATTGCAAATGTGACCTAGAGCTGGGTCAGCCATTTGTGACCATGAAGTTATAAGCCCAATTGCTTACTATGTGAAGGTAATAACCCTCCACCTGCTTGAGCCACCACCATTGGAGGATTCTATTGTTTGACTCAAGAGTCTTAATAGACAGATGTGTGTAAAGAAAATACTTTCAAGGTTTTTGTTTGGTTGTTGTTTTGTCTTATAACTTATTTTATATTTTTCCTGAATCTTTAAGGTAGAAAGTGGTGGTAAAGATTATAGTCCACATGGGTTAAACACGTTGGTGATTAACTCTGAGTCACCAAGAACTCATCAGAGTAGCATTAAGGGAAGAAATGACTCCAGCGCTTCTCCCTGGAGTCATTTGACCAAGAGTTAGTCAGGTTTGAATTATCTACTTCATACTTCCTGTGTCTTCTCTTCACTGTCTCTTGTACGAGTCTGAATCTGTACTTGCCTGAAGAATGTCTTGTGATTCTGTCCCTGTGTCCCTGTTCATGTCTGTCTGTCTGTGTGTAACTGTGTGTGTGTCTGTCTGTCTGTCCCTCACAAAGGGATTTGCTCTGTATTTGTTGAACAGCACAGAAAACATTACATGGGAGAAGGGATGAGGGATACTTCATAGAAATCTTAAACAGAGTTTACAAAGGATTGAGTCACTGACTCCAAATGACCCCAACTGACCATGATAATAAATGGTATTACAAACATCATTGTTGACCAACCAATATAAATACAAATGTTATGTTCAGCATTTACGGTGGATCTTCATTTTAGAAGAGTGTTTTCAAATCTCTATATTTGCTGCTTTCAGCAAATGCTACATGTGCATTGTTCTGGGTCAGGGACATGAAAGAGTACCTAACTGAAGATTGCAGCTATGCATTAGCTCAGGTTGTAAAAGTTGATTGCATGGGAAATCCAAGGCAAATGAGTTTGATGGTTATATTGTGCTCTTAAAGGCAAGTTAAACAAGCTGAGTGCACAGTAGGATATCAGTCTTAAGTGACTTCAAGGTGTATCATTAACTCTGGCTGTGAGGTCCAGTAAAAGTTCTAGTCTCTTACAATGTAGGAGATAATTTCAGAATATTGCATATCCCAGTAGCTGATACTCATGTCTATCAATTGATGATCATTAAGCATATTTTCAGTACAGGGCTAAGATGGCAACTTGGGAGAATGAATGGGTCTGTAAGCAGTGGCATCATGTAAATGGCTCACATGGCTTGCCAGAGCTCATTCTTTATTGGGGAGTTTTGTAGGTCTGTTGCTAAACTCAGCACTTCATCATTAGGGATGCAGATGCAGCACTCACTGCTTCTCACCTCTCTGGCTGCAGTCCATCATCAGTGTGCAACTGAAGCGTGTACCCTAAGTAGGAAGACTGTACGTGCTGCAGGCCCCCCATGAGAGTGAACTGGAAAAGCACCCCCACTTTGCATTAGGTTCTCCATTCTTCATACACCAGCACCCACACTGGGAGTTTGCAATTAAAAAAAGAATCTTGAATTTTTTAGGGGATAGAAGTGAAAAGATAGCAAAATGGAATGGACTTGTACTCATAAAAGCACACTGCTGAAGGCATACAGCTACACACACACTGTTTAAACTAGTTTGTGGTGGTTTGAATGAGAATATCTCCCATGGACTCATAAATTTGCATACATTTGCATATATTTGCATGGCCATCCCCATTTGAATTATTTGGAAAAATTGGGAGATGTGGTCTTGTTGGAGGAGGTGTGTTGCTGGGGGTGGGGTTAGGGGTGGGGTTGGGAGTGGGGTAGGGGGTGGACTTTGAGGTTTCAAAAGCCTCTCCAGGCCAAGTCAGGCCAGACTCAGTCTCTCTCTCTCTGTCTGCTGCCTGCAGATCATGATGTAAAGCTCTGAGCTGTTGCTTCAGCAGCATGCTTGTCTGCTTCCCATGATGATGATGATCTAGCAGTAACACAGGAACTAAAACATAATCAACGTGTTCAGCTGCACACACTGTGAACAGGCAATGAAGAGCATCACATCTCTGCTGCACCCACTTCTTCCTCAGGCCCCTGACACCTCTGTCTGCTATGTCTTCAGTCCTTTTTTTTATTCAAGTTCTTTTTTGCTGCTCTCACCAGTGGCCTAAGAGATGGGTGACTAAGTTCCTCAGGCACATGCTAGACTTTACCTGCACTTTTGTTCCTTCGTGTCACAAATAACAATTAGGAGCCAGATGTGGTAATACATTTCTGTAATCTCAGCACTTGAAAGGCTGAGGCAGGAGGACTGCAAATTTGAGGCTAGGCCAGGCTACAGAGCAAGACCATGTTTCTACAAAGAAACATTATCAGTAACAACAATAACAATAACAAAATAAGTCATGCTATTTTTACTTGTTTTGAAAAAACAACAACAACCTCCTCCTCCTTCTCTTCTTCTTTCTGTTGGAGACAAGGTCTTACTATGTAGCCCTGGGTGGACTGGGATTCTCTATGGAGACCAAGCTGGTCTCAGACTAATTGATCCTCCTGCCTCCGCCCCCTGAGTGCAGGGAAATTTATTGCAAACCAATCAGAAAATGATGCCTATAATCCCAACAGTTTAAGGTAAGGAGAAGGGATGGTGAGAATGTTGAATTTGAGGTTAGCCTCACATCATGAGATCCTGTCTCAAAATACTCCCCAAAAGCCAGGAAACAGGGCAACGCAGTTTTGATGTTATCAATAACCAATCTCCTGAGCTAACCACAGTCAGTATTTTTCTGTAAGTTTTCCTACACATTTTTCTAAGTGTCTGAAAATATTCCTTCCTTCAAGAGTGTTTTATTTATCACTGGTATGGTGGCACATGCTTGTGATCCCAGCACTCAGGAGAAGGCAGGAGAATCATGAGTTCAAGGTCAGTCTGAGGTATGAGGTAAGATTCTGTCTAAAAGAAAAAGTGTTTATTTGTCAACGATACTATTTAATAACCTTAGAAATGTTATAATACTAATATTAATATAGTCTATGTCCATTTGTCAGTATGCTAATAGTCTCAGAACATGGGACAGACGGGGGAGGTACTGCCCCAGAGAAACATAATCGAATAGTATTTCAGCAGAGCTGAGGTGGTGGTCGTAAATTTGTGAGTTAGATAACCGTTTTGGGACTTTTCCCTAATAGTGAATGAACATTAAGAATTGGGAGAAACAAAAAGCTATACTTACTGAGCAGGAAGAATGCACAGCAGGATGGAAGAGAGGATCAGAGATTGGGGATGCGGACAAGAGTCTGGAGGGACCGACAGACTTGGGACTACTGGTGCCCAGTGTTATCAACAAATCTAACTCATAGTCTTCCACATTTTTGCTATATCAGTGATAAAAATAAAAAAACCCATATGCTTTTATATTAAACCACAAAGGTTTTCTTTATTCCACTTCCCAGCTCCCTCTGGATTCTTTGCTCTAGGGAAGGAAGGTCTTTACTTTTAGGGCACATTTTACCACCCCATTTATTCTTTGGTGGTGGTGGTGATGGTGTGTGCGCGTGTGTTCGTGTATGTGCGCGTGTGTATATGTGTGTGTATGTGCGCGTGTGTATGTGTGTGTGTATATGTATGTGTGTGTGTATGTGTGTGTATGTGTGTGTGTATGTGTGTGTATATGTGTGTGTATATGTATGTGTGTGTGTATGTGTGTGTATGTGTGTATGTGTGTGTGTATGTGTGTGTATGTGTGTGTGTGTATGTGTGTATGTGTGTGTGTATGTGTGTATGCGTGTGTATGTGTGTATATGTGTGTGTGTGTATGTGTGTGTAGGTGTATGTGTGTGTGTGTGTGTGTGTGTGTGTGTATGTGTGTGAATGGAAGCTGTGTAAATGGAATGAAAATTTTTCTTTTATTCCTCAGCCATTTTGTGGAACACAGGGGTTCTAAGGGTCATGGTTGCTAAGATGGAGGAAGAGAACATGCTTTTCAGTGGCTGTCAGCAGTGGCACCGTGGCTGGAGAGTATGATCCTGCTGGACAGAATCGCCTTGCAGAGAAGCACAAGGTCTGGCTTGTCTGGAAATCAACTGGTTCTTCCCTCCTACCATCACCTGTTCGTCCCTACTTGGTTCCAACCAATCTAACACACTTATTAAAAGTTCAAACCAGCACTTACATCAACATTATGACATTGCTTGCAATTTTCGGCCTGGAGGATTTTTACTAATTTAAATCAGTAGCCTGGGAGCGAGAGTTCATTGTGTGGGCATCCTGCCAAATAAACTCATGGGGGATTTTTTCCGGCATTTCCTCTGGCCGCAGGTGTGGAAGGAAGAAGCACTTGGAAGGACTGATAAAGTGAGAGTAAAGGTGGGACCCAGGGGAAGCGGGGAAGTGGGGGGATCTGATGAGGCCGGAAGTGGTTGCCAGGGCCTGGAGTCTCACAGCGGGAGTTTCAGGCCTATGTTTAGGTGTCTTCTGAGGCTCTGTTGAGAGGCAGGTACAAACCTGGGAAGATGACCAGGACAGTTCATTCCAGCTCCGGATGTGGCCATTTTCTGCACATGGATGAGCAGTGGCTTTACCTTTCCTTAGCTGTGAAGGTGGCAGGTAGTGATTTGGCCCTTGGTGAGCACAGATGTATGATCCTGTTGATGTTTTCGTAGGGTGTGGATTCAGGCACAGGTCCCTGCTAAAGATGACAGCTATTTGGAAGACAGGAAAACCAGGCCAGCTAAGCAGCCTCCATGATGCCCGTGTCTGGAATGGGCCTTGCTGAGCAGGAGTGAGGCACACCGCTTAGAAACCTTGGAAGGAGAGTAAACATTTTTGGAGTCCTGTGTGAAATTCACTCCTTCAGATAATCTCTTTGAGTGACCACCCTAATGCTTGTGAAGAAGCAGTCGGGAGGAAGCCTCTGGCTTCTACGACTAAGGTAATGCTGTGCTGGACTCTGTCATCCATTAACCGGCTGGCCTCATCCATAAGTTCCACATTGGCAGATTCACCAAAAACAAATAGGAAATATTTTTTGGGGGGTGGGGGGAGACTGCCAGTACAAAAAATGTATAGACTTTTTCTTGTCACTAAACCTAAACAATACAATAGCAGTTATTTGAATTTATCTGGGGATTTAAAATCATGTAGAGATGATTTAAGGTGTGGAAGAGTGTGTATGTGCAGGGTCTGACTAAATCATGCTATGGCGAGGGTTCCAGCATTTGTAGATCTGGATCTGGATCTCTCTCTCTCTCTCTCTCTCTCTCTCTATCTCTATCTCTATCTCTCTCTCACAGTAAAAGGGCCCAGTTGGAATCAGACCAAAGAGGTATTTTTAGGTTTTCTTAGTTATGCAAATAAGCTGTCATTCACGAAGGGGCACCAGGGGTCCCGAGGAGAGTCTGGTCAGTCTAAGCTACTCAGGCCTGCTTAGAGCATCTAGGTGGAGATGTCTGTCTCTCACAGGGACTGGAATCTGCTTCTGTGTGTTACAGTCCACTTCTGCTGACATAATGATAAGCACATCCCTTGTGAGGCTTCCCTGTATGGATGTGGATAGTGGCTCACCTCATCTGAGGCAAAGTGCACAGCTCCTTGTTGCCTGCGCTTTTCCATTTATAAAAGGAGAGTGACAGTGACAACCGTTTAGAGTTGTTGGAGACTTGTAATGAGGTCATACTTAGAAGTGCTGAGTCATGAAAGTGCCCAGTTGAGCTGTGACTTGCTCAGGGATAACATTCCTGTAAAGTTCTTGTATCTGTGCTAGGAACACGCTGATAGCTGATATGACCTTGGACTCTTTTATTGTTTTATTTAGTTAATTTCCGTGGTGCAAGGCCTCATACACTTTGGCCCTTGAACCTTTTTTACTGTGCCGCCTCATCACACACTCTTCCATAGTGTCCCTCCCAGTCAGGAGAGGCCCTGAACTGGTAGTTTCCCTAAGCACCCAACTTTGTGCTCTTTCTGTTTTTCTTTAAATAAAAGAAAGAAAGAAGAAAAGAAAACAAAAACAAACAAACAAGCAAAAATACCCCACAAAAGTGAAAATAAAAACAAAGAGGTAAAAGAACAATAAGACAAAAAAACAAAAACAAAAAAACAAAAAACAAAAACAAAAACAAAAAACCCCAAAACCAAAACCAAACCAAACCAAACCAAACCAAAAAACCCCAGCTAAAACAAAATACAAAAATGAATGAAACAAAAGTCCACAGAAACACCACTGAGCTGGCCCACTCCTCCTGGGTATGGGCCTGCTGTGGAGCTTAGTTACTGACCAGCATTTGTAGATCTCCTAGGACTTCCCTGTAAGTTTATTTTGCAAATTTAGGAGAGACCCAGTTCTAAAGGCCCAGACTCTTGTTTTTGGAGCAAACTAGTGGGGTTACAGAAGACTGGAAGCTGCATTTGGAATATGAGGCTGCCTGGGAACAGGCTCCCTTGCGTAGGATGCTAGAGCAGCCTTGTCTGAGAGCAGATGACTGGTGAGCCGGATGGAGTGGAGGGAGGGGAAGACCTTGAAAAAGCCTATGGAGTGGGCTCTGCTCAGACCAGCTTTCTGCAAGCAGCTCCTTTCACAGGGAGGGAATGGTCTGTCTGGGGCTCACAGGCTCTGAACTGTTCTCAGTGGTTTAGCATTTTATACCCAGTCTCTGAAGAGACTGTGATTTTGGAGCCGGTGTCTGTTTGTTTGCTCTTGGTGGTTCACATCCTTTTGCTTCTGTTGTACTGAAGGGGCTGAAGAGGTTTGTTAGCCAGGGCTGCCTTAAGGCACCAAACTAGAGGCAGGGAGCATCAGGGACAGTCTGTCTCCCAGTCCCAGAAGCTGAAGCATCAGCCAGGGTGATGGAGGCTGCACTGAGGAGCCTAGTCCAGGCTCTTGTTTGGGTTGGTGATGGTGTCTTCTCCTTGTCTCTCATGGTCTCTCCTTCTATGCTTGTTTGTCTTTGTGTCCAAGAGCTTCCCTTTTATGAGAGCATTGGTCCCATTGGATTAAGGACCTGCTCTATTCTAGTACGACATCATCCTTTATGTAATTATGACTGCAGTGACCCAGTTTCAGGGCACTTTCATACTTTTTATAGTCAGAGATGGGAGGATCCTCTCTGTATATACCTCACACAACACAACAAAAACCAATCTTCTCCAGATGCCGTTTCATCTTTGGATGAAACATGTCCGACATTGTCACCTCTCTCTCTGCTCTGTCTGTGGGCATGGCTTCCGCTCCACAGTCCTTTCGCATTCATGTGCTTAGAGTGTGCAGTGGTCGTGATGGCTCTCTGGATGCAAGGGTCTGAAGTTGGCAAGCACTGTTTTCTTATGGGCCATTTTTAATTTATCTATTTAATCTATAAGTACCTTTTGATGGCTCTGTAACTTTTGGATGATAGGATCAATTCTGGAATTCCTGTACAGGAAATGGCGTCATATGGCTGCTGTTGTAGACTATATGGGTTGAGTCTGGTGCTAGTTTATCCTAGTTTACTTGCTGTGATAAACCACTCTGACCAGAAGCAACTGGGGAAGGGTTTACTTGGCTACATTTCCAGGTCACAGTCCATCAGTGAGGTGGAAACCCGGAGGCAGGATCCACAGAGGGGCTCTGCTTACTGGCTCAGTCTGGTTTGCTTGCTCATGAGCTCATGGGTAGTGTTGCTGTTTGCTTTCTGTTGCTGGGATATACACCACGACTAAAAGCAACTTGGGAGGAGAGGAAAGGGTTGCAGTCCATCACCGAGGGAAGCCCAGGCAGAAACTCAAGGCAGGATCTTAAAGCATGGAGGGATACTGATAACTAGTGTTTTCCTTGGGCTTGCTCAGCTACCTTTTTTATGTAGCCTAGGCCCAGCTGCCCAGGAATGATACCATTTACAGTGGTACCATCAACCTTTAATTAAGACAATTTTCCCACAGATACGCCCACAGACCAATTTGATGGAGACAGTTCTTCACTTGAGGTTCCTTCTTCCCAGGGGACTGTAGTCTGTGTTAAATTAACAACAAAAGCTAACCAGCATAGTCCTTTGGTTCCATAAACAGCTATTTCTCTCTCATTTTTGACCTAGTTGCTCCTGGTCTGTTCAAATATGTTGGTCTGAGCCTTTAGATTGTTCTCAAGCAGAGGATATCTACTTGGAAAAACATGGGTCTTATAAGCAAACTCCTTATTTGAAAAGGCTGTGTGGTACTCTCAAGAACCCAGGGCCCCCCAAAACACACTGTTAAGTTTAAAAGGCAATGGAAGAACTATGAGGAAAAAATTTACTTTAATCTTATTACAGACTCCTTATATTTAAGAAACTAATAATGAGCAAAACACATTAATTTCTTTGTTTTGCAGTGGTCTTGCTGGGTGGTCCAGGTTGGCCCAAGACTTACCTTGGTCTAGACTGACCTTGAACTTGTGATTTTCCTGGCTCTGCTTCTGTTTTAGTCAGGGTTTCTATAACTGTGATGAAACATCATGATCAAAATCAATTTGGGGAAGAAAGGGTTTATTTCATTCACATTTCCATATTGAAGGAAGTCAGGACAGGATCTCAAGCAGAGCAGGAACCTGGAGGCAGGAGCTGAGGCAGAGGCCATGGAGGAGTGGTGCTTATTAGCAAGCCATGCTTGCCCCTCATGGCTTGCTCACCTGCTTTCTTTTAGAACCCAGGACCACCAGCCCAGGGATGGTACCACCTACAATAGACTGGGCCCTCCTGCATCAATCACTAATTAAGAAAATGTAGACTTGTCTACAGTCTGATCTTATGGAGACATTTTCTCAATGATGTTTCTTCCTCTCAGGTGACTCTAGCTTGTGTCAACTTGTCATAAAATCTAGCCAGCACAGCTTCTCATGAGCTAAGATTATATGTGTACGCCATCATGCCTGACTAGAGCATGGTGGTCTAGCCCAGGGCTTTGCATATGCTAGGCACATGCCTACTATAGTTAAACACCAGAGCACGACAAAATGTAAAAACCTTTAAAAATTACTTTGATTAAAAAAATTATACTGAGAATTTACTCCCAGGAAATGATTGGACAAGTAAATTAGTTTAAACAGAGAAATCTTATTTCAGAGTCCCCCAGTCTCTGGGGTTGAATCTAGGGACTCATACATGTTAGAAAAGTACTTGGACACTGAACTCTCTGCCCAGCCCTTGTAGTTTTTAATACTCGCTGTCTTGGTTACGGTTTCTATTGCTGTGAAGAGACACCATGACCATGGCAACTCTTAGAAAACATTTAATTAGGGTTGTGTCTTAGGGTTTTATTGCTACAAAGAGATACCATGACCATAGCAACTCTTACAAAGGAAAACATTTAATTGGGGCTGGCTTACAGTTTCAGAGGTTTGGCCCATTATTGTCGTGGCAGGAAGCATGGCAGCATCCAGGCAGACGTGGTGCTGGAGAAGGAGCTGAGAGTTCTACATCTTGATCCTCTGGCAGCAGAAGGAGAAACTATGAGCCACACTAGGCACAGCTTGAGCACAGCAGACATCAAAGTCCACTCCCACGGTGACACACTTCCTCCAACAAGGCCACACCTCCTAATAGTGACACTCCCTATGGCCAACTACTCAAACACATGAATCTGTGGGGACCATATCTATTCAAGCCACCCACATTCTACTCCCTGGCCCCCATAGGCTTGCAGCCATAAAATGATGTCAAATGCAATTAGTTCAACTTCAACAGTTCCTGTGGTCTATCACAGTTTCAACCATGTTTAAAAGTCCAAAGTCCAATGTCTCTTCTGAGACTTATGGCACTCTTTTAACTTTAATCCTCTTTAAATCAAAATCATAAAGCAGATCACATACTTCCATCATACAGCATACAGTGGCTTAGCATATACATTACAGTTCTATAAGTGAGGGAATACTGGACTGAAGAAGTCCCAAAACCAGCTGGGCAAACTCCAAACTCTGCAACTCCACGTCTGATGTCAAAGCATGTTTCATCTCTAACTCCTTTCAGCTTTGTTGACTGAAACACACTTCTTTCTCTTGAGCTAGCAGCTCTCCTTGGCAAGAATCCCCTGGCTCTGGCATCTCCAACATCCTGGGGTCTCCAAGGCAATCCTGACTTCATCTTGACAGTTTCACACAATGGTCTCTCTGGGTCTCTAGGCTGAGACACTCCTGCCACACACCTGGTCTCAGAGGCTTCCCTTAGTTGAGGAGGGAGATTCCATAACTCCTTTCACACAGTATCTCAGTCTATGCAGGGACACCCTTGCCATATGACTGGCCTCAGCAGATTTCCTTAGCCTCAAAGGGAGATTCCATAACCCCTTTCTTCTATCCTTGATGCTAAAGCCAGAACCACATAACCAAAGCTGCCAAGTTCTGCTGCTTGCTGGGACTGGACCATAGCCCCCTCTTTCAATTTCATCTTCGCCAGCTTCTGGTTTTGATTATTCCCTTCACTGCCTAGGCTTGGAAGTCATGAAATTTGCTCTGTAGACCAGGTTGACCTTGAACTCAGATATCTGCATGCCTCTGTCTTTTGGGTGCTGAGATTAAAGGGGTGTACCACCATGCCTGGACCTTAGCTATTCTTTAATTCCTTTTTATAAGATGGAAGATTAGCTGGGTGGGATCTTTCTCTGAGGTAATTCCCTTTATTCCTGTTCTTAATCTGAGTATCTCCTTGAGCACAGGATTCAGCTCCATTTCACTTCCTGGTGGCTCTTTTCTCCTTTTTTCCTGTTCTTAATCTGTGTATCTCCTTGAGCACAGAACTTAGCTCCATCCCACTTCCTGGTGGCTCTTTTCTCCTTAAACCACACATTTTCTACTTTTCCTTGCTCAGCTTGCTACATTTGATCAAATTGTTCTTCGTAAGAGTGAACTATAGGACAGAGTCTATACTAGGCTGTTTTGAGATTTCTTTTGCCAATGCAACTAGTCTAAATCTCTTCACCTTAGTCTCAGGCAGACTCTTTGGACAAGGGAAAAAAGCAGCCACATTCTTCACCAAAATACCACAAAATGATCAACAGGCATCATACTAAAATTCTTCCCCTCTGAAATCTCTTGAGCCAGGCTCCCCACAGCTCAAATCACCCTTAGCACCACTGTCTTCCATGCTTCTAGTAGTATGGCCCATTAAGCCCACTTAAAGTATTCTACTACTTGCCTAATGCAAAGTCCCCAAATCCACATTTCTCCAAAGATAAACATGGTCAGGCCTATCACAGCAATACCCTAGTCCCTGGTACCAACTTCTGTCTTAGGGTTTTATGGCTGCGAAGAGACATTATGACCAAGGCAATTTTATAAAGGAAAATATTTAAGTGGGGCAGGCTTACAGTTTCAGAGGTTCAGTCCATTATCATGGTGGGAAACATGGCAGTGTGTATGCAGTTAGACATGGTGCTGGAGAAGGAAATGAGCATTCTACATCTTGATTCACAGGTAGCAGAAAGCAACTGTGTACCACACTGGATGTAGCTTGAGCATAGGAGACCTCAAAGCCCACCCCTACAGTGACACACTTCCACCAACAAGGCCACACCTATTTCAACAAGGCCACACCTATTTCAAGAAAGCCACACCTTCTAATAGTGCTATTCCTATGGGCCACACATTCAAACACGTGAGTCTGTGGGAGCCATTCTTATTCAAGGATCATAGACTAGCTTACTATTCAGAGATTTTTTCCATTGTCATCTCTAGCAAAGAGCGTAGTGTCACACAAGCAGACATGGAATTGGAAAAGGAGCCAAGAGTTCTACATCTGGATTAGCAGGCAGCAGGAAGAAAGTCACAGTAGGCCTTTGAACATCTGAAGACCTCAAAGCCCAACCCCCATGATACATTTCCTCCTCAAAACCACTCCAACAAAGCCACACCTCCTAATAGTGCCACTCCCTAGCCAAACCCAGAAGTCATTTAATACCCAGGCACAGAGGAAATATTGAACAGTTTATGTTGCTATCACTAGAAACTGGAATGTGGCTAGTAACACACTGACACAGAATATATTAGCATTAATAGTATAATATTCCTAAGGTTATGAAATAGTATCATAGACAAAAACACTTTTTCTTTTAAATAGAATCTTACCTCATAGCTCAGACTGATCTTGAACTCATGATTCTCCTGCATCTTTTTCCTGAGTGCTGGGAATCAGGCACGTGCCAGCATGCCCAGTGATAAACATAACACTTTTGAAGGAAGGAATGTTTTCAGACACTTAGAAAAAGGAAGATTTATAAAATATACTGACTGTGATTAGCTCAGGAGATTTGGTTATTGATAACATCAAAACTGCTTTGCCCTGTTTCCTGACTTTTGGGGAGTATTTTGAGACAGGATCTCATGATGTGAGGCTAACCTCAAATTCAACATTCTCACCATCCCTTCTCTTTACCTTAAACTGTTGGGATTATAAGCATCATTTCTGATTGGTTTGTATTAAGTTGTTTTTTTTTTTTTTTTAATAAAATTAACAGTGAATCAATACGATTGCTTTTGGAGTTTCTGATGGCCACTGGTCCTGAGGAAGATTTTCTACCCACAGATCTTGAACAACTGGCTCCATGATGAACCTTCATACTTTGATCAAGAGGTTCTTAGTCAGCAAAGCCACAGGTGACCCTCCTGCTCCCCAAGCACTCGGTAAACACTCTACCTGATTGGTTGATCTCCCCTGGTCTGCTCACCTTGATTGACATTTTGGGACTGAGCCCATCTGGATGAGTCTAAGTTCCCCCTCCCACCTTTCCCAAAAGATCAACACCTTGCCATCTGCTTGCGAGGCTTTGGAAGCATATGGACCAGTTCAGAGCACCTGCATTCCAGGCCTCCTCCAAATGTCTGCACTTCATCATCTCCATCTGAGCCTGATAAGATACAGGACCCATGGGAGACAGTTTAGAATTCATCCGTTCGATCCTATGATTTCCATACCAGAATCAAGCCAGACCAATGGATGTCAAGTTATTCCTGAAATTATATTCTCTGGTTTCATTTTAGTATTATCCAAGAAAAACAAGAATTTATAAAATCCACAATGGTGTTATCTCACAGAATCCTCTGGAACAACACCCCAAGACTTGGGAGAGGGCTGTATAGAGCACTTACTTTCAAACAATCTTTAGTCTCTAATTCTCTATGCCTTTAAAAATTATCTAAGATTTCAACAACTTATTAACTCCTTAGATTTTCATGGTCTCCATAAATTCTTTTAATGGAGTAAGTACCAGGAGTTCATTTCTCTTTCTTTGACCGGAAGGTTTAAAGAGCTCCATCTTCCATACACATACTGACACGGACACTGCTAGCAACTCTCCTGACTTTCCAAACCCTGTTCATAGGAATAGACTAGAAATTCCTTCAGGGCATCTTCAAATGAACTTCCCCCAAATCTACAGGTGAGTCTAAGGAACTATCCCCTTGCAATGAATGGCACAGGGCTGAATTTTCATAGCATGATGCAGTCTTCCCAGCCTGGATGTCTGACAGTGTCTGTAGATGGTTTGCTACAGGTAGGGCAGAGGAGTGCTGCTGACATTTAAGAGGTGGGTGTCAGGGACCACAGGCCTCAATTACAGCCCCAACCTGAGACCCATCCCATGTGAGAGAGGCAACCCCTGACATTATTAACAATACTCTGCTATGCTTGCAAGACAGGAACCTAGCACAACTGTCTCCTGAGAGGCTTCATCCAGCAGCAGATGGAAGCAGATGCAGAGACCCACAGCCAAACATCAGGTGGAGTCCGGGAAGTCTTGTGGAAGAGTCAGGGATAGAAACAACCAAGTTGGAGGGGTCAAGGACCTCATGAGAAGACCCACAGAGTCAACTAACCTGGGATCATAGGGGCTTACAGAGCCTGGGCCACCAACCAGGCAGCGTGTAGGAGCTGGACCTAGACCCCCTACACATTTATAGCAAATGTGCAGCTTGACCTTCCTGTGGCTCCCTTAACAAGTAGAGCAGGGACTGTCTTAGTCTCTGTTCCCTGCCACTGGATCCTCTTCCCCTACCTGGAGAGGATGTGCCTAGTCCTACTGGTACTAGATGCCCCAGGATAGGGTAGTACTGGGGGGGGGGCTTTCCTTCTCTGAGGTGAAGGGGAGGGGGCAATGGGGGGAATGAGAAGGGAGAAGGGGCTGTGATCTAGATGTAAAGTGAGTTAAAAAAACTATGTACAATGAAATGCACACATACACAGTGGATTGACAGAATTATGATAAATGCACACAGCTGTAAACCCTGATCATAATTGGCTCAGAATGTAACCACCATTTCAGGATGTTCCCTTTGCACTCCTTTCTGACATCTCCACACTGTGCCTCAGGGGCAACCGTCCTGACATCTTGCCTATCATGGGGTAGTCTTACCTTTCCAGAATTTATACCTAGAACCATGCAACTGCTTTGGGGAATAAAAAAGACCTTTTACTTTATTGTTAACGCTCAGTTCCTGGCTGAATAAAACACAACCTCCAGGTCCTTGGGTGCTCAGAATTATAGATTTTTATCCAGGGCAGGGCAGCGGGATCAGTGTCCAGTTGACAAGAGAAGGCTTAAATGCTTTCTTAGGCAGCACATCCTTATGACAAGACAAGAATGAAAACGGGAAGAGGTTTTGGAAGAGAAACTGGTTTTTAAAACACACACGTTTGTGGGAGTCTGGCTGAAGGTTTTAAATCACAGAATGCACACAATCTGGAAGGTGCACTCTTGGCACTTCCTCCTTCTCAGTAGTTCCTCTCTCTTTAACTCATTCTGGTTTCCATCCTTTTCCTCCTCTGCAGGCTGTGAGGCTGTGATGTGAACACTGGGATCTGGGGGTGTTCCTTCCCACAGTGCTCTCTCTCTGCAAGGCTGGGGAGGGAGAGTAGGGACAGCAGCCAGCCTGCCTTAGTTGTGAGTCAGCAGCTCTCCCCTCCCACCCTGGGAGAGCCTGTGCCAAGTCACCCTCCTGCTCTCCCAGACTGGAGCACAGAAGTCCCTAGGGACCATGTCTGGTGGGACATAGAGAAAGTGAGAGCCAGGAGCGGGCATGCCACGTATTCCTGAGCGTGTGCCCTCCACTGAGCAGCTCTTACATAGTCTTCCTGAGCCTTAAGAAAGCATTTGAAAGTGGGTATGTATGGGAAGGCACGGCACAAATACAAACTGGTTAAATTGTGTCTAGAATGTGTAATGCAGTTTCCAAAACGTTATAAAACCTCTTGAAGAGGGGTTTCCTCTTTTACATTTTTGTTTAATTCTTATAAAAAACCTTAAATACAGGTCAGCTTTTCAGTGTGCATGCGTGGGGAGCATGACAAATTCTGTCCCCAGGAGATTACTGTGTCTTTGGAAGCTCCATCGTTTGTACTATTTTTAGCCAAGGAACCATATGCATTCTTGAGTAAAAGACTGTCCTATTACTGTGTGGGAGTTTGTTTTTATAAAACCACACACTGTTAGATAATGATGAGAAACATTTCTAAGCTCAGGATGCATATATTGTGAATCATATGCCTTTCCCTTCATTTTGAATAAACATATATTAACAGTCCCTGTGAGTCTTGCCTCACAAGATTTATTTCAGTAGTCACTAAAAAGTAAATTCCCGAAATCTCATATTGTGTAGAAATATCTCAGGAACTCTGTCTGAGTTTAACAAAATCTCTACCAGCTTCCTAGACATGGTAATGTCCTGAGGTTGAGGTGACATTCTCGGAGAAATGGTAACCTCTGGTTACATGTGTTAGAGAGTATGTGGCAAGTGCATATTTAAAGAGCATGTAATATGGTATTTTCTCCACCAGTTCTGCATACAGCGATACGATTATTAATTAGTCAAAACCTTTAGTGAGGACAGTTTACTGATTTAAAATGCTCAGCAAACACACAGGTGCTGCATCTCATATATTCCTTTTGTTTGAAAGATGACTTGCTGAAATTGAGATTCAGTGCTTGGCCTGCCCTAGATGTAACTGAAACCACCTGCCCTGCAACCTTCAGAACCTTATCGTATCACTGAAGAAGCTTGTTGTGGTTCTTCAGTGGGGTGATTTGTGACTTACTAGGCCTCTTGTGAGAAAGGTGATACTTCCTGAAGACGTAGTATTTTTGGCCCCTCTCTTGGTGTGTCCTCAGCCATAAAGATCCTTGATACTTGAGGTAGAGCGCCTTTCAGCATTGGGTCCTCACCACTGCCACAGTGAGATGTCTGTGGAAATAGTCTTTCCTCCAAGGCCATTTTCATTTTAACACAAGTAAAGAATTACAGAGCTCTAACATGGGGTAAGCTGTATGTAACGATCTTGTTCTAAATTGAAACACTGGTCAACAACAAACAGTTTTGTATTCTAAGGTGAATATTAAACTAGGAAAAATATTTTTCTGCAAAATTTCCTTAAGGATCAGGATTGAGTTCAGCTTCAGTCAAGTATAGTCCAGACACTTTTCTGGGAGCAAAGTGGAATTTCAGGGTGGTACCTGGAACAAGCATCTGACAATGCTGGTGTCTGACAGGAGCAAGATGCTATGCGCACAAGTGTTGAGAGAATGGGAGCCTCTATCGCTTGTAAGAATATTTCTGCCTCGAGTTTTATATATGTGCATTTTAGGTTTTTTTTTTTAATCTAAGTAGAATTCTAGTCTTCAGTAGCTGACTGGACATAGCATATTAACCTTCAAAAATCTAAAGGTAGTACTATTTCATGTTTTGTAAAAATAATGAAGCTCGCCCTAAGCAACTTTAACAACTACTGGTATTTTATAAGTAACACTAAATTAGTGCCAGAAGTGTGTGTGTGTGTGTGTGTGTGTGTGTGTGTGTGCCTTAGTTAGGGTTTTACTGCTTTGAACAGACACCATGACCAAGGCAACTCTTATAAGGATAACATTTCATTGGGGCTGACATACAGGTTCAGAGGGTCAGTCCATTATCACCAAAGTAGGAACATGGCGGCACCCAGACAGGCAAGGTGCAGGAGGAGCTTAGAGTTCTACATCTTCATCTGAAGGTCACTAGATGACTGACTTCCAGGCAGCTAGGACAAGGGTCTTAAAGCCCATGCCCACAGTGACATATCTACTCTAAGGCCACACCTACTCCAACAAGACTACATCTCCAAATAGTGCCACTCCCTGGGCCAAGCATATGCAAACCATCACTCCCTGTGTGTGTGTGTGTGTGTGTGTGTGTGTGTGTGTACCTATCACGTCTATTGAGTTGAACAACAGCAGTAGATTCCTTACTAAGGCCCATGACTTTCCCAGTCATGGGTTTTGAATAGGTTTATAGCACCAGAAGTGAATTCCCTTCTGTGAAATGGGCCCAAAGTCCAAGCACAAAGTGTTGGTTATCCCTGTAACAGACTTGACATGATTGTACTAGTTGGCATATCTCGTCTGACCACTCAGCGGAGTAGCATGCAAAGTCTACAGCTGAGTGAGGTAGTTGATAAAAACTTTGTCTTGGCCACCTGCATAGCAACTTCTAGCAATATGAAGGATCGCCAACATGGAGGAAGCTTCCAACCCAGAATCATATTATTATTTTTCTGTTTTTATGATAGCTACATGTGGTGCCTTTAGCAACAGGGTCTCACCATCTGGGTCTGGTAGGCAAACAATAGCAGTGGCAATTGCTCATATTGTTTCTGGGATCTTAGGGGCTTCCCCATCAACAATTGTAGGGAGATAGACAACCTCTGGCATAGGACTTTTATTTAATAACTTATGGCTTTATCCACCTATGCAGGATACTAGAAAATTAAATTCTAATTCTGACATTGCCCAGGGCAACCTTGGGTAAGCCTGGGCAGTTATATGGTGTGTGTGTGTGTGTGTGTGTGTGTGTGTGTGTGTGTGTGTATTTGACTCTGAAAGAGAGGTTTTTGGGAGGCGGAGGTGTAGGCTAACTGTTGTCACTGAGAGAGGAGGACTGCATTGAGTGTATAGGTGTCTGCAGTGTC
>JADRCH010000013.1:4429790-4471322 GCA_019843965.1 Rhynchomys soricoides
AAAGATGTGCAGGCAGCTCCTCACAAAGATGTGCAGGCAGCTCCTCAATATGCAAAGAGCTTTGTTGTAGGAGGCTTTAGGCTGCTAATTCACTGTACCTCAGGACTATAAATTCTTATCAAAAAATAAGCAAACCAAATTGAGCAACAAAGGGTTAAATACCATTCCTAGGTATGATGTATCTGAGAGATACAGGTGGAAATGATATGATGCAATATATAAATTAATCAATATAATGGCGACAATGGGGGGAGATCCGATTTCCTTAGGGAATGAGCTCCCTAATTGGTTATCCAATTGTTAGCCAACATCTCTCAAAACACACATATATATGTGTGTGTGTGTGTGTGTGTGTGTGTGTGTGTAACGTTAAGTGGACTCAGCAGGTTGTACTTGTGCATTTATATGTATACGCACACGACAAGAGAAAACAGTAGAGATAATACATGAAAGGAGAGCTCAGATAAGGGAAGGGGAGTAGCTAGAGGGGAGGGGGAGAGAGGTATAGTACTAGGAGACTGAAGGCTGTCAATGGATATTATGCACATGTATGGAATGTCACAAAGGAGCCCAATAGCTTTTACAATTAGGAAGTGTTATAAAAATGAATAAAATGAAATAGGAATTTAAAAATGAAAACTGACTACAAAATGAAATAAGATTGGCTCCATGAAATGCTGGATTAGCGAAAGACCATTAGGGAAAAATGGAAGAAATCGGAATAATTCATTGGATTTTAGTTAATAGCCTATCAATATTGATTAACTGGATCATTAACACTATGCCAGGAACAGGAGAAACATAAAGTAAGGTGTATGGGAAGTTTCTGTACAACATTACAATAATCTAACAATGCTCTAAGACAAAATTTTCTTAGAAAAACTAAGAAAAGACAGAGAAAAGTGTAATTGGAGTACATTGCATGGTCAGACATCAAGTCCTAGTGATAACAAGACCTTGAAGACAGCCCTAACTGTAATTTCTTGTGTAGTTTGGGGGTTTGGGCTGTCCATTTCACTAGTCAGCTTTGTGGTCAGAGCCAGTCTCATTGCAGACACTAGAGACACAAGAAACAGACTCTAAGTGCTTCCTCTAGATCTTAGATAAGGTACTAGACCTGTCTCCCACTTCCACACATACACTGTGTTGTCCATTGTCCTGTGAAGTTTGGTTTCTGTCAGTAAAGGCGATGATGTACCCTGCTGGTGGTAGGCATTTACCAAGTGCCCGTGATGTACAGTGTCTGGGAGAGGCTAAGGGAAACACAGCTACAAACGACACATTCTGTAGTGCATCATACACACCTGTGTACAACCAAAAAGGAGTGTGAGGAAGCACAACGTACTTGGACCGTGTAAATAGGCCCTTTCTGAAGACAGAGACCAGAGGAAGGGCTCCTCGGGAGTGCAGTATGGCTGAGAAGAAGTGCCAGTGGGAACAGTTCCGGGATGGAGGAAAAAGGAGGGGACACTTCAAGCAGAGAAAATGACATCCGGAAGCCCCTGTGTCTGATGGAGTAAGGGTTTTTGGAAGCAGTGAATATTTTGGAGGAACAGTGCCCTGAGGAATAGGGTAGACGCCAAGGTTAGTGCTCAGAAAGGGGCCGGTAGAGTTGGGAAATAGGAAAGACTTCAACAATGTTCAGAGGTCAATGAAAGTGTTTAATACGATCAGGTTTTGGTCAGATGCATGTAACAGTCCATGGCATGAACATGGTGTGTGGGGCGTGTAGGGTGAGATTTAGGAAATAGTGGTGGAGCCAGGAGACCAAGTAGGACCCAAAGGCCCTGGATACAGGAAGTCCAGCTGGTAAAGTCATCTGGGGAGAGAAAAAAGATTAGGAGAGAGAGCCACCAAGAAAGCTATGAAAGAAATAATTTATAGATGCAGACACCACACAAACACAGACACACTAAAAGAAGTCCTCCAAAGTATTAAAAAGTTAAAAAGCAAAAGACAAAATAACTATATAACCATCTTGAGACTATGTGTGCGTGCGTGTGTGTGTGTGTGTGTGTGTGTGTGTGTGTGTGCTGGTGTGTGTGTGCCAGATTGGGGAGGACAACTTTGGGGAGTTGGTTCTTCTTTCTGCTGCTTCTCCAAGTACTCCAGGCTAGCTATCCTCCAAGCTTCAGGGTGATTCTCCTGACTCTGCCTTCCATCTTCTGCAGTAATACTGGGGTTGTAGACACCTGTTAGGGCCTCTGGCTTTGCATGTGGGATCAGGGGACAGACTCAAGAGATATACTTGCAGAGCCAACACCTTTGATGCACTGACCCATCTTTCTGCCACTCACTACTTTCTAAGGACCACTGTTTCTTGAATATAACAAGGGCGGTTTCTCAGAAAGTCGCTTTGCTCTTTTATCAAATTATTCAAGTTGTGTCCCTCATACTGTGTGTCTGTTTTCCACGTTGCTGATGGCTGCAGACAGGTATCTGTCTTGTGAAGTTAGAGTAAAGAGAGTGTCAGAATGAAGCTCTCTGACCAGCCTGGCTGAGTTGCCCATGGCCAGTGAGATAGAGTCAAGACAAAGCCCAGCTCAACGACTACAAAGGTCAGATGCAAGGACAGCTGTGACCCTGCAGATAGACCCATAGCCACAATGCAAGCAGTGGCTGCCTGACTGCACAACAGAGATTTTTCGGCAGAAGCATTTTGGCTATCGGAAATGCAGCTTTTGCAAAGGCCTTAGACTGTATTTTTTTCTTACAAGTTCCTTTTTTTATGCACAGGCAGGCTTTTATGGCATCGAGACATTCTGCTGAATGACTTGGCAGTGCACTGTTGCCATGTGGCACTTTTCCAGATTTAGATTATGAGGGAAAATCAGCAAGGGGTAAGTTCAGCTGCGGGCCACTGAATGCTTACACTACAGTTCTCTCATGGAGTCCTGGGCTATTTTATCCCATGGGAATCAATTCTGCAAGGCATAGTCAACAGACATGGCCCTAGATGCTTGCTTTTATGGTTCCCACCCACATTCAAATTAGGACTGTGTTGTTATCACATTGTAAACATTATTCTTAATATCAGAATGAAAATTGGTAGATGTGTCAAGAATTGATGAACACAACCGGGCCATTTGCCCTGGTCATTACCCTCCAAGCACCAAAGGGGGAGAGACATTAACCAATGCTTATTGACTTTATTTCAGACTGTGCATCTAATGGGCCAGGTTCTCAGCAGTGGGATAATTTGGAGGACGCACACTGATGTTCTCTGGTAAACAGCTTTCTGAAAGAGCTGAGAGCTTGCACAGATGGACTGGAGGCTTCCAGACCTTTTAAATCTACGATGACATTTGCCATTTAAGATTTCTCGTCTGGATTTGTCTAACTTTGTTTTTAATTAGGGGGAAGGGCTAATATGAAATCTTAATTTTAAATGGTGGCCCTGAGCAAATTTGTTTTAATGAAAAATTTCAATTATTTGTCCTGGAGATGCCAGATGTTGTGTGCCCAGTCATGGTTCCTGTTGCCCTTAATAATCATGTGTTTAATGACAGAATTCCACCCTGCCTAACCTCTCCTTCTAGTCTTCCTTCTAGACTTACCTCAGATGCTAGGTCCGGATGGTTTCCGGCCTTCACAGTCAGGGATATTTCCAGACTCCACTTCGTTGAACCTGTTACTTTGTGTGTTCTGACCCACAAAGGTTTTACATGCTGTTAGCTTGAGAACACGGGAAGACTGAAAGTCAAGTAGCCATTTTTGTCAGGTTTAAGGTTAAGTGACAAGGAAGTCAGTATGTGAAGGGAAAGAACATAACTGAACCCTGGAGAGAGAGCAGATGAGAAGGGATA
Source organism: Rhynchomys soricoides (assembly GCA_019843965.1). NCBI lineage: Eukaryota > Metazoa > Chordata > Mammalia > Rodentia > Muridae > Rhynchomys > Rhynchomys soricoides. The sequence continues at coordinate 4,433,597 of JADRCH010000013.1, forward strand.
GAGGGAGGGAAGACGGAGAGAGGGTGTGTGAGGGAACAGGCAGACAGACAGTCTGCCTAAGGTCCTGATGGTCTCCAAGCCAAATCTTGCTTGTTCATATTTAACCCAAATCTGATATTTTTTTTGTAGTCAATGGAATGAAGCTCAATTAGTACAGTCAATGAGCAGTCATCCTTATCAATGCCATCTGACTGTGTGGCAGGCAATGGTTAAATCTGGCAGGTGGTCCAAATCCAATAGGCAGACTAGCCATGAAATCTGGTTTTAAGTCATAGTGCAATTCATAGCTGCTGCTTTGCCTGTTCGGTCCCAATAATGGTTGGACTACAAAAGCTGCCTCCACTGTGGAACCAAGGCATACCTGAGTGTAATTTTGTTTTGGTTTCACCTTGAGTTGAGCTATTCTTAAACTAGACCCCTGAAACCTTCTGGATTACTAGTTTGCTTTTCTTAGAGCACATCAATTATGAGAACCTACCTGTGTCCTGGGTGTCTACACTGAAAAGGGGGGGGGGAGTTATGAAGGGTGGCAGAGGTGTGACCGCTGCTCCAGTGACTCAGATAGAGCCCATGTAGGAGTCAATTCAGTAATAATGTGCTTCCTGTTGCAGTTCAAGTTGCCTGCAGCCCCCCATGCTTTTTAGCAAACATTGTTTTCAATGTGGTGTGCACAGAGCTCTTCTCTGGGGTTGGGCTCCATGACTCTATGGGGGGAGGATCAACCTAGACTTTGAAATGTGGACACCTCAGCACAGTGTATGGTGCAAGACCAGTTTTCCACTTGTTCCCAGTGGATTTGTGCAGATCTCACCCAGAAATGAGAGGTGACTTACCCAGATCTGTGACAGCAATTTAGGGCAATCCAAAATTTAATTTAAGAAGATCCTTGAGACAATGGCAGATGATGAAGTGGATGGTCCTCTGATGAGGCCGGCATGGAGGGATGAGGCCTCTCAAGCTTCAATCTAGTTTGGGAAGGTGACTTGTAGTAATTTAAAGTAAAGGCAGCAGGAAATGTACCTTAATATAACCCAAGGGGATGCTGGGTATTGTGGTTTGATGTCAGTGTCGCTGTCATGTGCAGCTGGGAAAGTATTCTTTCATGATTAAGTCATCAGAGACTGACTGCTTGTTTCAGGAGTGACCTAAGCTACAATGGCCAAAGATGGGCAATGTGGTGGAAATGGATCAGGAAGATCTCCCTGTCCTCCTCAGGGGCACAGCAGAAGACGATGTTCTTCACGCAAAACCTGTTGTTCACATGAAGTTTCTCTTGGAATGATCTCTGTATAAGGCTCATGTATGATTTCTGGCCTTTCCTTTGGTTGAAGAGAACTCATTATGTGTGTGTCAGGTAAGTGTTAGCTCAGGTATCCTGTGGTTATGGATCCAGTAGCTTATGAAAGTCTGTTCTCTCAGGGTTTTCCTCTCAGAGCGAGAACATAAATCGTGACCCTATTGGTTCCCAGCATGCTGTATTAGTCTGCTTAGAAAACAACAACAAAAAACCTAAACCTAAAACAAAATGCTTGAGGCAGGCTAAATCTACAAAGGCAATAGACTCATTTAACTAAGTTCTGAAAGCGCAAGATCCAGGGGCTACCTCTTTGTTTGGCAGCCTTCTTTGTTGGCAGAGTCCTGAGGTGGCACGTGGAGAGAGCGATGGACCACTTGTGATTGTATACATCTGGTTTGTGTCTGTCTTCTTATAAAGAGACAAGGATTTAATTTAATCATGGAGGTCAAACTGTAGCGACCTTGACTGGATTAAGTCTCCACTCTGTTAATACCAAGAACTCGTGACTTTAGGGATTCAGCTCTTCGAGAACAATGGATACAAATAGAGATCACGATGTTAAGCAAAACAGGCTTCACTCAGAAAGATAAATAGTACTTTTTTCCTCATATGTGGACTCTAGAAGTGTGCTGGAGTGTGTGTGTGTGTGTGCATGTGTGTGATCCTGACAGAAAGGAAGAAGAGAGGGTAAGGGAGGGGTGAGTGAGGGAAAGGCAAGAGAATAATAGAAGCAGAGAGGTGAGGGCTCGTGGGGAGACAGGAGACCAGCAAGGGTGGGATGAGGAGCTGGGGAGGGTAGTCAGGGAGGGCGATGAATTAGAGCAGAGTAAAACCACTCTTGAGTAGAAAACGCCATCATGAAACCTATCACTTTGTGTGATAGTTTAGCTTTTTTGGTTTTATATATTTTATGTGTGTGTTTTGCTTTCATGCATGTACATGCATCACATGTGTGCCTAGTGCCTGAGGAGGTCAGAAGGCATTGGATCTCCTGGAACTTGAATCATAGATGATTGTGAGCCATCATGTGGTTGCTTGGAACCAAGCCTGGGTCTTCTGGAAGAGCAGTAAGTGCTCTTAACCAATGAGCTATCTCTCCAACCCCTTTGTATGTTAATTTTAAAAATAGTTAAAAAAAAAAAAGTTTTCATGTCTCTTGAAACAAAACTCTTGTGTGAGTTCAGGGGAAAAGCCACCACAGTTATAGTCAGCTGCTTTAAGGTAGTTGGTAAGTATTCTGTGTCAGAGCTTTCAGTATTTGTAGCCTGGGATGACAAAATTGTGTTTACTAGCATATATAGTCCCTGTCGAGAATAGACAGGGTATAGGCCCTGTCAGACATCTCTATGGGTTACAGCAGCAAGTGCTTGATGGTAAGAGCCAAATATTAGTGCTGCACACAGAAATAAGGGAAAGGGCTTAAGCTGCTGTCCACTGGCGGGAAAACCAATGCAAACCATGATGCATTGGGTTCTTCTTCAGCCACAGCTTAAACAAAACCACCTACCTAATGAGATGGATTCAAACTTAGGAAAGACCCTGTCCCAGAAGTTCATGTTCAAGCAAGTGCTAGTACACACTCTAGAGCTAGATGGGTCAATCTTTCCCACAGAGGGGTCCCACACGGCCTTAGTATCATGTTAGGGCCCAGCTTGTTTTGTGAGTTCCACACAGACACAGATGTGGCATTTAGCTCTGTGATGGGGAGAGTGTTTTAACAACTCAAGTTTTATACGAGACCTTGAGAATTCTATAGTTTCTGATCAGGCTGTTTGAGGTGGCCCAATGTGTCAGATACAGAAACAAGCATGCTTCCCTTCAGAGTGACCCTTGCACAGACCCGGAGGAAGGGCTAATGGACAATGTTGGTTTGGGGATATCTGTAGGCATGATGGTCCTTAAATAGAAAGTTGTTTCTTCATCCCAGATGCTTTTATGGTCTGCATCTTTAAAATTTCCAAATATGGCTGTGAAGAAGATGGGTACATATTCTTTTTGTTCTGGAGCAAAGGCTTCTTGGAACAAGGACTGTGCTGCCAATGAGGATGTGAGATTGGGTCTCTTGGCAATTCTTTACTGCTTTCTCTACCCTGCATGATCCAGGGAGTGTCAAAAGACACATGATGCTTCTGAGCCCCAACTATCTATCTATCTATCTATCTATCTATCTATCTATCTATCTATCTATCTATCTTTCTACATTTGGGTTTCTGATTTAGCTGGCAGATGTTAAAACACAAACATAGCCAGAAAACTCCCCAATGACAGCACAGATATAAAAGCTGCACAGTTATTCCAGCTGGGGCAGTGCATAAGGACATTTAGAATCTTCCAGACTCAGAGTCTGTAAGTTTTCTTCTGGTGGTCTATTATGGCTTAGGATAATTCCATCTTTCATCCATACCTCTAAGAAAACATACCGACCTAGAGCTCAGGAGACCAGGGAGATATTGGCAGTGTGGTTAAATTCAAGTCCCCTTTGTGGCTATCAGACATAGCAAAGTTTGTCTCTGAAAACAAACAAACAAACAAACCAACCACAAAACAAAAAACAAGAGAGATATGAGACCAGGAAAGTACTTTGGGATTCACTCAATCCCTTTCTGGATTGGGGAGTCTGAGGCCCCAGTGACATCACTGGCATCATAGTTAGGGGTAGCAGGGGTAGCAGCTCTCCTGATTCCTTTTCCCCTTGGGTCCTGTCATGTATAGTAGGTCCCCCAGGGTTTTCTTCAAAACTGGTCCTGGGGAGAGAGATTCACATTGGGGGCTGCCACAGGGACTCTGGCTCTCTCCTGTCTTGGACATGCCTCATCTCAGCTTCAAACAACTAATTTCTTTAAAAAAATGTTCACCTTGCACACTGATAAACTTAATGCCTGTCAGAGAGAGTGCAAACCTGTGAACTGATAAACCAGGCAGGAGCAAGGTATGCCTTTTGTTCACTGTCATGAAACTGCTATTCATTTAAATCCTGCTGGAGAGTAAAGGGCCAGGGAGCCATGCCTTCAAGGTGATCTATTTAGATGCCTATGTTAATTGTTCTTTAACTGTCTTTTATATGAGGTTGCCCTGATGCTCTTTAGAACCTTTCTATCATTATCTTGTTGTGTTGCTTGTATTATTATTTTTGGGTGTGTTTGTGGGTATATTGTTATATTGTGTATGTACGTGTTTGTATGTATGCACTTATATATGTGGGTGTGAATACATGTGTGCACATGTATGTAGAGGCCAAAGGTGAATGTCAAATGCCTTCCTTGAGTTCTCTATCCTTTATTTTTTGAGATAGGGTTTCTTACTGAATCTAGATTAGCTAGGCCAGCTAGCCAAAGAGTGTTAGGGATCTGCCTGTTTCTTCATTCTTGCCTCTGCATACCTTCCAGTGCTAATGTGACAGACGTGTGGGGGCTGCCATTACCTGCCTTTTATGGGGTGCTGGTGATCAAAGTCAGGTCTTCATACTTGTGTAGCAGGCACTGAGCCATCTCTCCTGCCCCAGTGTCCTATTATTTTTTGTACTAAAGTCTGTTTAAATTTTGAGCTCACTAGGGGCCATCCTCAGAAGCACTGAATGGGGACTGAGGACAAACACAGGACAAGGACTGAGTTCTTGGGCTCATGAAGAAATAGACCCATGATACTCATGTGTAGAGCCACTTCCTTTAGATTCCTCTCAAATAGTGGTTCTCAACCCTCCCAATACTTTGACCCTTGAACATAGTTTCTCATGTGATGATCCCCAACCACAATATTATTCATTACTTCTTCAGAACTGTAATTTTGTTACTTTTATGAATCATAATATAAATATCTGATATGCAGGATATGTAACCCCGGTTAAAAGGTTCTTTGATCACCAAAGGATCATGACCCACAGGTTGAGAACCACTGCTCTAAATGGAAACATTACACCCCCTCCCCTGGAATTGTGGCAGTCATCAGTCTCTTCCCTTTGTCTGATCCACAATCATGTGTCCCTTGTCCTGGTGCAGGCATCTGATTCTCTTTTCTCTGTGTTGTTTCTTAAGCCTGAATTTTCTCAATAATAGGGTATTTCTTGCTAGAAGGAAGTACACCAGGCCTTTCTCTGCCCATGTTCTTTTACTTCCTTTTGTACAAAGCCTGCCCCTTTCTTTCCAGCTCTGCCCTCATCCCAGCCTTGCATATCAGCTGTGATTGGCTTAGAGTACTGTGTATTTAAAATAATTTGTGTTCTGGTTTTTTTCCATTAGCTGTACCTTCTCTATTCTGTATCACATGTGTCTTAAGAAGGGGCATTTGGTTCCCATTTCCTGGAGGCCTTGGGTTGTCCAGAGTACAGTTGGCTATTGCTGGCACCCTGCTATGACACCTATTGCTGTGTGGCTTTGGAGTGGATTTCAGGTTCCTTTTAGTTTCCCCTTCAGGCCCAGGTTATAAATGGTTGGTTCCCAGCTGGTGGTTCTATTTTGGGAGTTTGTAGCTACTTTGGGAGTAGAGCCTAGATAGAGGAAGTAAGCCTCTCTCTCTCTCTCTCTCTCTCTCTCTCTGTGTGTGTGTGTGTGTGTGTGTGTGTGTGTGTGTGTGTGTGACAGAAGGTTGTGTTGTTCCATGCACTTTTCTGCCTTTGCTTTCAGTAGTGAGGTGAAGAGACTCTTCTGCCATATATACCTGCTGTCATGGTGCTCAGCCTGAGGACACTGGACGAAGAAACCATGGTCCAAGCCCTTTGAAACCGAGCCAAAATTATGCTTCCTCTCAGGAATTGTTTATGTGAGGAATTTGGTCACAATGATGAAAAGATAACTAATGTACGCAGGATGTGTGTGGGCAAAATGCCCTATGCTGGGGTCTCACGGTGATATCTGGAAGAGTGCACTGTAGCGTATAAATACTAAGACTTCGTCACCTGGTCCTGTCCCCAGACCCTGACATATATGCAGAGCCAGGATTTATTTTATTTCAGATTTAGTTTTTTGTTGAATCTGGATCTCTATTTTCCAGGTTATAATTGGCAGGACCAGGGATATACAATGGTAAGGAAACTCAGTTGTGGGCGCTGCCTAGAGAGTCCTTTTAGAAAGTGATGTCTTGAAAGCTGTTCTTTGTTTTATTTTAAGAGAGTTTTATCATGTAATGTTAATAGTCAGTGAGCTCTCTCTCTCTCTCTCCCTCCCTTCCTCCATCCCTCTCTCCCACTTTCTTTATGTGTTGTGTGAACAACTGATATTTATCATAGGGAAACCTCCAAGTGGATGGGCTTTTTATTTTACCCATTTGAGATTTAAATCATAAGATTGTTTGCAATTTTAGCTATAAACTTTTAGGCATTATAATCTCTGTAATGGTCAAGGCATTTGAAGTCCTTAAATAATTCAGGTAGGAACCCTTTCTTCCAACCCAGGGTGCCATGGTTTTTATGGTCATGATTTCTGGTGTGACCTTAACTTCCCCTGTGAACTATGATGAAGTTACATTAAGGTCTAGACTAGGCTCAGTATTCAGGGTTTTAGAGAGGGTGCTGGATGTTTGGTGCTGGTGTTATCAACTTGACACACGCTAGAGTTGTCTTGGAAGAGGGAATCTTAATCGGGGGATTGCCTCTATTAGATTGGCCTGTAGGCAATCCATGGGGCACTTTTTTTTTTTTTGACTAATGGTTGATGTGGGAGGGCCTGTCCCACTGTGGATGATGTCATCCCTGGGTGGGTGCTGGTAGGTGGTCCTGCATGATATAAGTACCATGAGCAAGTCACGGGAAGCAAGTCAGTAAGCAGCACTCCTCCCAGGTCCTGCCTCCTGTGCCTCAACTTTCTGCTCTGACTGCCCTTCATGATGGACTATCAGCTCTAAGATGAATTTAACTCTTTCCTCCCCAAGTTATGTTTGGCCAGAATGTTCCATCACAGCAATAGAAAGTTGATGGGGACAGCAGGCATACAGTTGTCTGTACGACAGCAAGTGGACTCTCTTTTCTTGTGCTTTTGCTTTTCAAGGCTTCATTATCTGCAGTTGACTACAGTATGAAAATATTAAATAGAGAATCCCAGAAATAAGAAATTGTAAGCTTTAAATTGTATGCTGCTCAGAACAGCCTGATGAGATGCTAAGTCCTTCTACCTGCATCTGCTGTGCAGGCATGTGCTATATCATGGCCATGTGCTATATCTATGTGCCTCCCTGTTAGTTACTTAATATCCATTTCAGTTATCAGATCAACTTTTCTGGAATTGCAGTGCTAAGTTTATTTAAAAATGGACTCAAAGCACAAGACAGTGATGTGGTAATTTCATTACAGTGGATCACTGTACTACACTAAAAACATGTAAATGTTTTTCATGCCTATCATTGTTCAATGTTGCCACCTCTAGTTTATTAGCTGGCATTTCCATAGGGGTATGAATTCATAGGGAAGATAGGGAATGTTTAGGGTTAGGCATTATTCACGGTGTCAGGCTTCTACTAAGGGGCTTGGAAAGTATCCCATGTAGATGAGGCAACACTGTTGTATATGTTTAAGAAAGGATGGTACCAGACTACAGATGCCCTGGGAAGGGAGTATTTGTCTCTTTTATTTGAATAAAGCTATGGAGTGAAGCCAAGGTGGGGTGCACTGATGTTTTACTTGACAAGTTCTTTCTCTAGAGCACAACAAATTATCACTAATAAGTTAGTACGAACTTTTAGGAGGCCAAAGATGGTAATCCATTCTGACTACAGACCTTCTGATGAATCAGAGTCAGGGTTTTGAGGAAGTATTTGTATGCACACATCCACAGCAACATATTCACAATAAGTGAGAACTGAAAACAACCTGGATGCCTCCTAAGTGCTAAACAAAACATGGTATGGACAGGCATTGTGTATACATCACCTTAAACCTTGAGGCATTAGATTAAGTGAGTAAGCCAGGCATAAAAGGAAATGTGCCTGTGACTTAACTTCTATGTGGTCCCTGGGGTAGAACATCATAGAGGCAAGAGGGAGATCCGTGTCTGACGGGGCCAGGGAGGAAAGAATTGGAGATTGTCTATGGAGAGTAGAACATCAGCTTTGCAAGACGAACGCGGTCTGCAGTTCACCTCAGTGGGAAGCTGTGTAATGCTACAGAGTTGTACATTTGAAAATGGTGAGCTGGTCAGTTTTATTGAATACATGTTTCACTACAATTAAAGAGAGCCCAAACTTAAATTCTCAGGGTAAAGCATGGGTCAATTAAATTATAATCTCTGTGTGGACATGTGTATTTTTTTCAATTTCTCCAGGTTAAATTGACTATGTGTGGGGAAACCAGTGGACCAGAGGCAGGTTGTCCAAACTTAAAGGACTTTGGAAAGAACTGGAATGATGGGGTTGGGGTCAGTGGGGGCAGGCCAAATGGTCTGAATGGTGGAAACAGCATCAGTGACAAGTTAGCATGAGAAAAAAGAAGGACATGTCTTCTGGCCTAGACATACGGTGAACCACAGGAGACATGTCTGGAGAGGCATCTGGGGTGATCATTGATTTGATTTGATGGTGATGTGCCTAGTTAAACGTTGCTTATAGGCAGCTGGAGATATGCATATTCAAAATTATTCATCCACTTCTGCCTTAGGAGTCCAAGTTCCATTGTGCCTTAAAAATAAAACTTTAGGGGGATAGTGGAATGAATCAGTACCTGTTACATAAATCTGACCACCTGAGTTTGATCTTTCAGTCTCACAGTTGAAGGAGAGAACTGACTCGCATAGGTCATCCTCTGACTCCACGTGTGGGCACACACACACACACACGCACGCACACACACACCACACACGTGAGCACAATTGCACATGCTCTGTTCTCTCTTCTTATCTCTGCATACATTCATCTCCACAATAAAAACTGATAAATGAAAAGGAAAAACATTTATCTTGTTAGTTTTTTGTTTAAAATTTAATTGACAAGATTTTGCCTCTTTAAGGTCTTCAGCATAGTGAACCGATGAGTGTATACAGCGTGTGATGGTGAACACGTAATCAGAATGTGTTTCTGTGTTGTAGCTATGCCTCCTAACTTGTACTCATTCATTTTGTGAACACGTGTGTAGATTTTGATCACATCTCCTCATTCCATTCACCCTCCAGGGACAGAGCTGCTTCACTCTCTAACTCCCTGAGTTAGATCCCTTGCATTCCACATATCAGTGAGGTCATATGGTGTCTGTCTTTCTGTGTCTGGCTTATTTCACTTGATATAATGTCCTCCAGGCTGATCCAGGTCATCAATGACAGGATTCCTTTCATTTTTATGGCTGGATAATATTCCAGTATATACATATAAAATCTTGATTGACACCCAAGTTTTGACAAATACTGGCAAGTGTAGAAAATATTTCAGTGAATATAGGGTTGCAGATATATCTTTGGGGCACAGAGATGATATTCTTTGGATATTTTCATTCAGAGAGAAAATACATAAAAGACCAAGGGAGAGAAATTTCCTAGGGGACATTGTATCTTACAGAGGAAAAAATAAGCTTGATTTTGAGTTCATGTGGTTTGAGAGCTTGTGGTAAGGGAACCCACTCCAAGGCTCTTTCTCTGGCTGTCAGAGGGCTCTATACCTCCTTCTCAGGCCTTAGAAAGACAGTATGAATGAATTCACACTAAAACAATAGAAACTTCACAGGCCACGCCTTCTAAAGGCATTCAGATTTTTAAGACAAACTGAATCAGGAGAACAGCTATTTGATGTAAAATAATAAATTGTATTTTATTACCGAGACATCAGACACTATGGATAAGCTCCTCATGGTCAGTTCTTGGGAAGGTGCTGAGCAATGTCGCCCTGCTGAGGTGTTCATGGCTGATGGGGGAATGTAGTCATTTTCATGGACTGAAACAGGTCCAACAGGAGGAGGGTGGCAAGCCACATTAGTGCTCTAGCCACCTAGACAAATTAGTGTAACATTAAGTATGTCACCTTCCTGTGTCACTGAATCACCATATTGAGCAAAGCAGAGTCATGGCCCCTACATCACAGAGTGTCCAGCACACAGTCTTCCAGCCAGGTTCAGAAAAATTTCCCCAAAAGCTTTTTTTGCAGCCTGCATTTCAGTGCTCTCAGTTGTATGGATGTTGTGGCTTTTATTTCGGATGATTTAAACAAGAAAGCCCAGACTACTCCCGGAAATGAGGATAAGAGAGTCAGACAAAAACTCTGAAAAAGCATGTAAGGTTACTGTGTTTTTATAGATCACAGAAACTGTGTTTTTATATATCAACCACAGAATGTGGCAGGGGTAAGGGTGGGACAGACTGCTGAGTGACTGGAGGTGGGACAGAAATGGCTTCTGGGTATCTCGCTGTATTCTGTGTAAATGGTTTGCTGAAACAAACAAACAAACCCCAAGCAGGTCTGAATCCTGGTTCCTTTTTGTCCGTCATTAGTTCTGTGACAATGGCCCAGACACTCGAGTTCCCAGAACTTCTTTCCCATGTGTGGATGGGCACAGGAAAGCCACCCTTCTTATGCATGTGGCTTCGTCTGCCTTAAAGGAAACAGCAGACCTAATGGAAGACTCCAAGGAACCCTATGAAGGAGAAACCAATCATTTTGAAAACTGGGCTTTGTAGAGGATCCTCTGGATCAGGGAAGATTCACCACAACACACATCTGAGGGAGGATTCTTTATGACACACAACACAGGGAGGATTCACCAGGACACACATCTCAGGGAGGATTCACCACAATACACATCTTTGTTCAAGAAAACAGAAAGTAAAACTCAGATACTTGAGATAGGAAAATAAACTCAGCAATTTGAGTTACATTCACTTCAATAAGCAGTGCAATAATGTCAACTGGGAAATGTAAAAAACAAACACAGCATATATGAAATGTGGGACACAGGCAGTAATGCCCTTGGCCTTCTGATTTCCTGTGTTTTCAGTATTTCCCCTGAGAAATTCATATTAGTGCCATGGTCAAGCCCATTGCTGTCCACAGACCAGGTACAGTTAGGGACACATAATGTGCTTCTACTGGTTTATTTTACGTGTGTGTGTGTGTGTGTGTGTGTGTGTGTGTGCATGTGTGTGTGCCATGCATGTATCACAAATGTAATTGCTCAACAAAGAACTGTAAACCCTTAAATGACCAGTGGATGGGATATTAACTCTGACATGTGCAGCCATCAGGAACTCTGTACCTAGCTTCTTGAATCCTACTCTTAAGTTATTTCTCTCTTTCCTTCTGCTTTTGTCAGAAAGGGTTTGGGAACCCAGACAAGGCCTTGGTGTGTAATCTAGGCTGGACCTGTACTTGCTGTGAGCCTACACTGGCCTTAAACTCTTGATTTTCCCGTCTTAGCTTGCTAAATGCTGGGGTTATAGCATGCTCAGCTTTAAGTGTAATTCTTTTTGTTGCAATCATTGGTTTAACATGTATGTGTGTGTATGCTTGTGCGCGTGTACTTGTGTGTGAGCATATGTGCATACACAACATTGTGCATATGTGGAGATCAGGACAACTTGTAGGAATCTGTTCTCTCTTCCCATCATGTGCATGGATCCCAGGGATCTAACTTGGTCATCAGGCTTGGTGGCAGGCACCTTCACCACTGAGCCATCTGCCACACTAAACATGTTTCTTAATAGCCATCACATACATTAACATTCTCTACATTCTTTTCAAAAGAAACCTGACCTTGTCACAGCACAGAGATGGCTGTCTAGTTTAAATGCTGTGCAGAAGTTTGGGAGTCTGTGTTCTCTGTGCATCGAAAGACCAAAGTGCTGCCCAAGAGTTCAGAAAACGCAACAAGGCACCTTCCCTGTTCCATCTTGTTTATTTTTTATTCTCTCCAACATGTGGCTGAAGTTTTAAACATCATACAGAAAGTTAGAAAAGACAAATGGCCTCCTCATTTGTTTTAAATCAATGCATCTTTTCAAAGTAACTTTCTTTATTCCAATTTACAAGTGCAAAGTCGCGATAAAAGTCAGATAGATTAAAGAAAAAGTGAATAAACATATTAGTGGTGGTACAAGTATATGGTTTTACATACATTGCTTCTGTACTCAAGAAGAAAACTAAATAGGAAAATATTACTCATCTCAGGAGAAAAATAGGCTAGAGATGACGACCTGGGGACTTCTCAATATTTTGTCCGTGTGCATTTTGTCAGAAGGCAATTTGTCTACACTGGAAGAGGATATGGTTTGGCTGACTAAACTGTGGAGTGATGTGAGAGATAGGCAGTGATAAAAATGCTTAGGGGAATTTTCGGGGTGCTCCAGTAAAGTGTAGGTGGGGTGTGGGTGTAAAGAGCAGACTCCTCTCTCTGCAGCTTGCCTTTTGGGAGGGAGCATGTTTTTCAACACTGAAAGCTGCTGACATTTCATGACACATGCTGGGTAGTTAGATCACAGGTTATTCTGCCACTTACAAACCAGTCTTGGTGGTGTAGTGGAAACTTGTTTGTGCACTCTTGGACGTGCTTATTGGCGTGGACCCTTCCTTTGAAAGCACATTGAGTATTTTCTTTTGGAATATGTTGTCCTCTGACCTGAGAGCAAAGGATGAGGAGTTGGGAACTGGCTTATTTCTAGGGAAAATCTGAAGGATAACAGGAATCTCTCAACCCTTTAACAGAATTGTCTAACTAGCTACCACCATGTCTAAAATTCTAACAAGAGACCTTTCTTGCTTTTCAACACTAGTGTTTGAAAACCTGTAGGGGAACTCTAGGAATGCCAATGGCTCAGTTGTTTTTTAATCCTTTACTGGTAAAACAAGGCTTTGGGGTAGGGATGTCTAAGTGAGTTTTGCTTGCTTCAAAAGAAAACTCAAGCTAAGTGTTCGACAAGATGATCAAGAATGATGGATTTGCTGTGCTGTGACTGTGTGAGAAGCAAGAAGAGGAGAACTGAGCAGCTGGATGTCTGCTTCCCTCTTCTGCTACAAGTGCCCTGTGGGGTTACTAGTCCATACGAAAGGAAGCTTGGTCAACCATTGCTTGGGAAGACTTCTCAGAGGGGTCAGTGAGAGAATCCCCAAGAAGATAGAGCCAGATGTGGTGGGGACCATAAACTTAACAGGCTTTTCAAATTACTAAGTCATCTGCTTCCTTGGAGTCCTGAGGTCAGAGGGAATTTAGGTAGAGTAGCCAGGTGAGAAAGGGGCATGGTGCCAGATGAAGGGACTAACAGTGACAACACAGTGGTGGCCTGGTTGAAGTTAAGAGCCAAATGTCAGGTTCTGAGCACATCAGCTTTGCTGTCCTGTGATGTGCTCAGGGTGGGGTGACAGTAGCCACAGGTGTGTTGGGACTTTGGGTTTTGAGCCTTCTACAGACATCTTGCAGACAATAGGGTGAGAAATGTGGACTCATGATTCATACCATTCTCAAGCTTGGGATCACAGTCTGTGGCCCAACAAGGTAAGTTCTGTCACCCCTCCACAAGTCAATTAAAAGAGCCAAGTTAATACAGAAAAGCAAAAACAGTATCACATTGGGAAGAGGCTCAAGAGGCCCAGTGACCCTCCTCTAGTCTATCTTTCAGGTTCTGATGAGGTCGAGGTTTAAGTAGAGGCCGGAGTTATGCATGCAAGCACTCCCCTGTCAAGGTGTATTCCTGTTTATCACTTGGCTCCAGTTTAAATGTCTTTTTAAATATTTTCATCCCTGCAAGACTGGCTACAATGGGGCTCCTTGAAAAGGCTCATGGACAGCAGTTGTCAGATGAACTTTAACCCCATTGCCATGCATGGAAGTTTCTTGTTGAACCCAGGTCAGGCAAAGCCACTGCTCAGCAACCAGAGTCCTTTCATCTTTGCATTGTTTCAGAGCCTGGCCGTTTGACACCAAGGAAAACGAGCCACCAGCAAAGTCTGGAGCCACCAGGGGGCTTGGCATTTTTCTTTTCCCTTTTCTCTTTCTCTTCTTTTCTCATTCTGTTAATACAAATAAAAACAGAAGAGTTGAGAAGAGTGGCTAAACATCTTTTTAGGATTTTAACTGAAAAGCTCTTGGGAATATTGGATTTATTAATGTTTTCAGGGAGTCATGCAATTTAATTTTTGGTAGAAAAGTGTTAACGCAGGGGCAATGCAGTCCCTAAACCACCAGTGTGTGGATCATCTAACTTTATGGGAGGAAGTCAGTAAGGTAAAGGCAGGTTTTTTTGGGAAATTAATTTAGAATTTTCTAGTAGACAAATTTGAATTCATGTCAGTTATTCTCTGTTAACATGGAGTATTGCTGGCTATTTTTGTTTCAACTTGACACAAGTTGTAGTCAGTCATCTAAGAGAAGGGAACTTCAACAGAGAAAATGCCTCCTTAAGTATGGGCTGTAGGTAAGCTTGTAGAGCATTTTCCTAATTGGTGATTGACCCAAGTGGAGAGAACCCAGCCCACTGTGAGTGGTGCCATCTCTGGGCTAGTGGTCCTGGGTTCTATAAGGACGCAGGCTGAGTAAGCCATGAGGAGCAAGCCAGTAAGCAGAACGCCTGCCTCCAGCTTCATGTCCTGACTTCCTTCAATGATGAACAGTGATGTGGAAGTGTAAGCCAGATGAACTCTTTTCTCCCCAATCTGTTTTTGGTTATGGTTATCATCACAGCAATGATAACCCTAAGACAAGTATATATACTTTAATTTAGCTTCACATTTGTTCTGTGTAGTTTCATTGTCAACTTGAGACAATTGATAGTCACCTCAGGAAAAGGAAACCTCAGTTAAAGAGTTATCTTCCAAAGCCCCAAACTAGACATTTCTTGAAACCAAGTGAAACCTCTAATGCCAGGAATGGGCTACATCTAATTGAGGTGCTGGTCCAAAGGGACCCCATGGAAACTCTCAAACAACTTAGACTATTTTCAAGGCTACTAGCTACTCTCCACAACTTGATGGCAAAGCCCTATTGTTGAAGACAACACTTACATATCTCATTGAACACAGAGAAGTTGAGCTGGTGTCTAATTAGAAACCTTCCCCCTACTGACTAGTGGGTATGGTACTAGAAAGTACTCAGCATGCTACTGGAGGAGAAAGGTAAATTCCAATTCAGCTATCACCCTATGGCTATCTATATTGGTGACCTGCCTGCATAGTACACTGGTGCAGTGTTAGCACAAACACTGTGGGAGTGACCAACCACTATCTGGTTGGATTTAAGGCCAACTCCATGAGATGGAACCGATGTCTGACTCTCTTCAGATAGTCAAGAACCTGAGATTGAATAGGTAGACCATGGATCTGGGAAAAACCAAATACTATGACTCTGCTAAAAATGGCTCCTAGTGACATTCTGCTTTATCCATAGAGCTGTGTCTCACTCAGATCATCAAAGAAGCTTCCTCCTGCAGGAGATGGGAGCTAATACAGAGACCCACAATTGGACAATGCGCTGAGAGTGGGAGGCCTTGGAATACCCAGTCCTAAATAGGATGACTTCATCAACTCCCTCCTCTGGGATCAGGAGCTTCTGCCTGAAGAAGAGGAGGCAGGAAGATTAGAAGAGCCAGAGGGGATGGAGGACACCAAGAAATCAGTATCTTCCAGACACGGCAGGATGGACGCTCATGTCTGAGCTCTCAGAAACTATGGCCGCATGTGCAGAGCCTGCATAGGTTAAAGCCAGACAGGATTACAGTGCTGAGATGGGGAAGAGGGTGTTCTAAGGAGCAGTCTGAAATTGAAACCCGCTTGCAAAGGAAAAAGTAGTTTTATCCAATGTAGCTTCACTGAGTCTATTCACCACAATTCATGGCAGGCCCCACGGTGAGCAATAGATAGCTAACCCAGAACAAACTCAAAACCCAAAACAAACTCAAAAATATTTTTGAAGATGTTTTTTTGTCTCATATTGATTTGTTTGGTCTTTTAGTGGGTGAGGGTCAGAGACAGGGTTTTTCGGTTTAGCCCTGACTGGCCTGGAACCTACTCTGTAGACCAGGCTGGCCTCAGACTCAGAGACCTGTCTGCCTCTGCCTTCCAAGTACTGGGATTAAGGGTGTGTGCCACCACTGCCTGGCTCTCCTAGTGGTTTTTTTGCTTGTATATTATGGTTTCTGATTTTGCATTTTTATGGTGAGTGTGTATGTGTGTGTATGCATTTTGTGTTTTTTATGTTCTTTCTTAGTTTCTCTTTTTCTTTTTGCTTGTTAGTTTGTTCATTTTGTCTTATCCTTGTTTGCTTATCTTTTTTTTTTTCTTCCTGTTTTTTTTTGAGACAGGGTTTCTCTGTGTAGCCCTGGCTATCCTGGAACTCACTCTGTAGACCAGGCTGGCCTCGAACTCAGAAATCCACCTGCCTCTGCCTCCCAAGTGCTGGGATCAAAGTCGTGTGCCACCACTGCCTGGCTGTTTATTCTTTTTATTTGACTGTTTTCTGAAGAGAGAGAAAGAAAGCTTGGAGTTGGAAGAGTGGATGGGGAGGAGGGGAAGATCTGGGATGAGACGGGAGGAAGCTGTGATTAAAATATATTGTATGAAAATAATTTTATTTTTAATTAAAATCAAAATAAAAATTTGAAGGAGAAGAAGGAAAATAAAAAAGAAGAAGAAAAGGAATTGTCTTCATCTGATTGGCCCATGGCGTGTCTGTGGGGTATGGTCTTGATTGCTATTGGATATGAGAGGTCCCAGGCCACTGTGGGCAGTGGCAGACCTGGGCAGGTGGTGCTAGCTTGTATAAGAAAGTTAGCTGAACATGACCCTGAGATCAAGCTGCCTTCTTCCATGGTTTCTGCTTAAGGTTCTTGCTTTGAGTGTTTTAGATTCTCTTGGTGATGAACTGTAACCTATAAGATGAAATAATAAAACTGTCTAGGGCAGTGTAATTAATAATAATATAATATGTTATATATTATTACTACTAATATATGTAATTTATTATTACTATTATTATTAAATTAATTTTGAGACAGTCTTACTTGTACTTGAGGCTGGCCTAAAATCATGATCCTCCTGATTTTCAAACCTCGGCTTATAGGCATGCAACACCATCCTTGGCTAGCTCTCTGGTTTTATTTAGAGTGGAATTGAGATGGCTTACACAGATGCACTGAGACCAAAATACATGATCTCAAAACAAAGACTAAAAAGAAGATGAAAAAGGAGCATGTGACAAAAACTGCTGACTGAGAGAGACTGAGCCTTGAAGGTAAGCATTGAGCTTCCTCCTGCCAGAGTGAGGCAGCATAGAGAGTTAGCTATCATTTTCTCTGTTCTGTCTTATGGCAGAATGTCCACCCCAACGGTTCTCTTATTCTGGTGAAACTTTCTTATAATATTCTTGGATACTGTGCTAAGCACTGAAGATACAGTGGTCATCAACAGTTCAGAAGTTCTGCCCTTTGCAGATTGGGTAGGAGAAAGGTGGGTGGATAAATTATCAAACATAGTAACTTCTACAGGCTGTGCAAAGAGGCACTGGGGTCTTTGCACAGTCACTTGACTGACAGAATGTGAAGGGGGATTTTGTTGTTCACAGAAACATTTCAGCCGGGCAGTGGTGACACACGCCTTTAATCCCAGCACTTGGGAGGCAGAGGCAGGTGGATTTCTGAGTTCGAGGCCAGCCTGGTCTACAGAGTGAGTTCCAGGATAGCCAGGGCTACACAGAGAAACCCTGTCTCGAAAAACCAAAAAAAAAAAAAAAAAAAAAAAAAAGAAACATTTCAAATAACATTGTGGGACTTCAGCATTACCTGCCAAAGGGAGATTTCTGTTTTTCTTCTGCTCTCAGGTGTTTTGGGAGCTGTGGGTTCCCAGTTGAAGAGCCAGACTACACACAAGTAGTCCTGAAATTTTTTGGGACAGGAATGGCATCAAGAAACCTTGGTCACAAATCTAGGAATCTCTCAGTGGCATTAACCTCCAGCTCTCAAGGAATATGTGCAAAGCAATGAGTGAATGTTCCCAGGCCATCAAGGCTCTTATGAAGCCCAAAATGCCAAAGGGTGCCAACGACAAGCTCTGTGGACTTGCTTTCTCCATCCACCCCAAGCCTGGGAAGTGATATGTAACTATCTGTTAGCCAACCACTATCAAGGCTGCAGCTCCAGTTCAGGATCTCAAAGGTGCCCAGATGTCCCATGAAGGCTCCGAGTAAAGGCCTCTATCTGCCAGCATGAAGACAGATGGACTGATGTGACCCTCTTCACCCCCACATGAAGACAGATGGACTGATGTGACCCTCTTCACCCCTGCACTATTTGAAGATGGTTGGTGATCTGTGTTACTTTTCCTACTAAACTTGAGGCAGGATTTCTTAAAAATGAGAGAATTCTATTTATTTAAATAGAATTTATTTAATTAAATTAACTAATGGCATCAGAGACAGCAAATGTGTTCCTTGTGTCACATTCTCTACCCATCAACACTTGATTATTAATTTTAATTGTTTTTATTTTTTGAGGTAGGGTCTTGTAGCACAGGGTGTTTTCAAACACACCATGTAGCTAAGGATGACCTTGAACTCCTGTTTCTCCTGTTTCATTTAACTGTTTACAGGTGTGTACCACCAGGCCTGGTAGGCATTTGGCAATTTACTAATTGAAATGGGATCTACATTATCAAGTTTTCCTAAGTATGCTATTTACACCTGGGTTTAGTTTTTTTTTCCCCTGTCTTTTCAAATATTGTTAACAGGAGAGCATGGCACCATCATTGAAACCCTTGCACGTGTCAGTTTACTAGCGCAGTAAGCCACAGATGGGAGGAGATGACTAATCAGAATGTGAACCATCCCAAGGCTTTGGGGAGAAGCTAACAGATTTTTTATTTAATCTGAAATATAGACTGGGGTGACACGAAACTGAAAAACTTGGTTTCTAAAAACATCATTATATGTTACCCATAAACTATTTGTGCTGAAGTCCTAGAGCAGTTCTGGATTGTTAATGTGGAGAACTGTGACACAGGGGTGGGAGTAGCAGAGTTCTGATGTGGGTGACTCAGAAGCCACCACTTACCTCGGTCACAGGATGTGGAGAAACAAAGTTAGTACTGACCAGTAAACTTCCCCTCTGCTGGCTAGCTTTCCCAGCACTTTAAGGTTCACCCACAGGGTTACTGTGTGATAAATCCAGTGAACAGCAGTAATGACGAGTGTGGCAAGACATACCTATGGGTGCAATAGTGGCAGGTGGGTCACGGGAGTAGCCAACTGTATCATGGTTGGATTTAAGGTCTGTTCCAAAGGACAAAGCCCTTGCCTGGTGCTGTAAAGGAACCAATGGCTGGGTAGCTCACAGGCTACAGGGGCAAACCTCTGCTAAAAGGACAGCATCTAAATATTCTCTAAATTTATATCTCTACACCCGTATATTAGTGAAGACCTTATTAGAGACGTTGCTTTGCACAGTGGGCCATGGTTAATGCAGAGTCACTATTGGTCCAAGTGCAGAGAATGTCAGTGGAGTGCTCAGCCACAAATGGGACATCTGTGCTGTACCCCTTCCCCAAGGCTCAGGAAGCTCACAGAAGAGGAAGTGGAAAGCTGTAAGAGTCAGTGGTTGGGAGGTTAGAGCAAAACAAGTCTTCTGGACATGACAGGACCACTGCCACCCTGGACGTCACTGAGGAGACGAGAAATTAGGTTAAAATGCGTGCTGTCTTAAGCTTTAAACCTTTCTATGGCTCATCTATTTACACATCCATCTTTTGCATGCATCATATCATACGTATGAGCAAATATTATTCTACTGCAATAGAAAAATTGAATTTTTGATGATTACCTGAAATATCATATTTATATCTAACTAAAAGTATGTCAAGAGCTAAACACTGTAAGTCTGACCTAAAATAACTTTATGACAATATTGTTGTTGTTTATTATTATTATCCTTGGTAAATTGCCTAAGAATATCTATTGTTATTATCATATGAACAGTTTTCAAATTCATGTCTACTTCCTTTTCAAGGTACAAAGAAGTTTATCATTTTAAAAGCTCTGAAAGCAAGCCAGGTGTGGTGATGCACACCTTTAATCCTAGCACTCAGGAGGCAGAGGCAGATGGATTTCTGTGAGTTCTAGGCCAGGCTGGTCTACAGACAAGTTCCGGGACAGCCAGGGCTGTTACACAGTGCAACCCTGTCTTGAAGACTCCCCTCCCACTCCCCAATACAAATAAAATGCTCTGAACACAAGGTGGCCTTAGCTTTGAGCAGACCACAATCCTTCTGTGGGCAGCTAACTCCATTGTGAGGAGTGCCCAGTGAGAGCAGAGGAGGAACTTGTTTCTTCAGATCAAAACAAGAGAGGGAGATGGACACTTTAGGACAGGAAAGCACCTCAATTCTCTGCAGCTGGGGGTTCCCACATGTATTTCTGCTTCCTGTCTTGGGAGTCCGCCGTTCACAGCCCAGTGTCATATGGTGTGTATTTGCCACTGTCACTTCATGTGTCAGTAGGGTGGTAGACCGTGGGGGTGACTGCGTGGTTCCTGAGAAGGCCCCTTGTAAGGGTTTATTTCTGGTGCTGTGGGCCGCAGAAGAAAGAGGTGTTTGGAAGACAAGCTATAGCAGTCTGCCCACGATGGAGCCTAATTTTGCTAAACCACCCAGAAGAGGGCAATAAAGCTAAGTGTTCCCATCAACACTCTCAAATGTAAAGCGGGTAAGACCGGCTTCGGGAACTTAATCTGGCGAGTAGAGAGGGCACCATGGGAACCACTTCCCATTTTCTGTGAACTTGAGCTTACCAGTGAAGAAGGAGGAAGTAATGTGGAAAGGGACTCAAGGAAGGTATGGGGCTCCTGAAGCATGGAATGCTGGGGCAAGGCAAAGGAGACCGGTAACAAGGTTGGGAGGAGTTTAGGAGTCTGCTTTATCCTGGGTGGAGCCATTGGCTTACTGCTTCACAGGTCAGGGTTTCTCAGTTGAGTGCAGGGCATGGGTGCTGCTAGGAGCCAGATCCCAGTTCCCCGGAGTGACACATCTTTCAACCCCGACTGTGTGGTCGGGCTGCTTCCAGATTCCACTGAAATAGCTATTCTCTTCACACTTGAAAATAGTTTCCAAACAAGTGTTTCCTTTTAACATTCCCAAAGCAGAATGACATTTTGAGTTTTGTGTTGCTTCCAACTTTGTCAGTGCTCGAGACCTCAAATCAGTCCCAACATCCCACTGCTGGCTTCTTCCAAGCAGTCTCTGATGATGTTGCAGTCACTTTGGGTCCCGTCTGTTTATGGTCATTATCACGCCCCCACTGCTCTCTCCCATTGCCATGGTCCAGGAAGCACCTTCGATTACCAGGGGTCTCAGTGGTTATCACTTTTGCTTCATTCTAAGGTTTTGAGCAGTTGGATTTAGTTAAAGCAAGCAGAGCAATACAGAAAGGAGGTAGGAGCAGGGTGGCAACTGCCTATTTAGAGTCCCGAGGAAGCAAAGCCACGGGGCAAAAATCATCGCATGGAGGTAGCTCAGCGTAGAAACCAATTCCTTAGAGCAGCCTTTGCCCGTTCTCTCCTGCTGCTATTGGAGTCATGTGGGCAGACAGACATCAGTCTGTGTGTTGTCACACACATGCTTGAACAACTTATGACTGATGTCTTTTCATGTGAATGCGCATGCCTGGTTCTCTAGGGCACGTCCTCCTGGATAGCGTTCCTCCCCACCCTCATGGCGCTATGCCCAGCCCGCTTTCCCTCTTGTCAGACTGTTACATCATCGTGTCTTACTTGTCTGCCTAGTGCTTACTTCCCTCTTGTGTATTCATTAGCTGACTTGTTTATTATGTCTTCTCCAATCAGAACGTAGTTCTGTGAAGGAAGAGGCTCTGCCTTGTTCTTAAGAATCTCCAGGGTCCTGAGGATGCTTGGCCCGCGAGCAACCCTGAAGGAGGTAATTGTTTACACCAAGCGACTGCAAAACGCTAAGAGAACAACTTTCTATCATTTACTGTGAGTGCCTGCAAAGTGATGGACACGCAGCAGGTGCCATGCTGTCTTCCTTGCCCTGGCCCCTAATAAAACCTACTCTCAATTCCGGGCCCAGGAGTGATGGGATTGCCATGTTATTACCTCAACTTTTAACTGACTTCTTACTTCTGTTTCTGACTCAGCTTTGGCCTGTGGAATATGCCAGAGATGTGGTAAAAACACAATAGACTCCTGGATGCTGGAACCTGTGGTTTGGATGTCAGTGGCACTGATGGTTTCTGAACTGACTTGGTATGAGTGGTGGGCAACTCACTTAGCTGAGCACTCTTCTCATAGGACAGTACAAGTGATTTACAAAGTGCCCTGAAGCCCTTAGAGGAAAGCAGGTACAACCAGGGGCTGGCACTACTCTGCTTTTCACTTTGCCAGAAGACCCTCGGACCCATGCTCCATTGCTGTGGCACTTTATGCGTCTTTGTGCACAAAGTGTATTTGCTCATCACCTTTATTTTTCTACACTATTTCCCACTGTGATCAAGATTTATTTGTAGTCCCTCACTAAGCACTATCATTCTAAAGAGTACTAGGATGACTCCTTTGAAATTGTTAAGAGTTGTCTACACAGTGATCCCGAATTACCAACTATTTGTTTTCATTATTACACGTACTACAGACTTCCATCGTAAGCACTGAAAAGGTTTAGCTAAAATGTCTGAGTCCCACAAATGACCAGTTTCCTGATCGATCTTTCTTCAGACCTCCCTTTGCTTCTCTGCTGCCTGCAATCCAAGCATTCCTCCTTCATTCTCTGAACCTGAACATTCTTTTAAGATGTTGCCATTGGAAATCCGAATCCGTGGTGACTTGTTAACCTTCAACTTGTCTGCTGTACTCATGGTGGGTGTTTACAGCGTCCCTCCTGGCACCTCCAGCCACACCTTTATATGCATGCTCTTTCTTTCTCTAGAATGCTACTTCTGACCTGTATGCTTGGCAAGCACTTGCCTATCTCATAAGATGTAGCTCAGACTTCAGGTCCTTTTGGTAGCGTCTGACCAGCCTCTCCTCTCTGTCCTCATGCTGTCTTGCTGAAGCAACTGAGACTCTGCTGCATAGGCCACTGCTTCTCTTTTCATATCTCTATCCCTAGTGGAGAATTCAGGTGGATAAAGATTTTGTCTTTTTAATTTTCATATTCTTAGGCAAAGCCTAGAAATCCTGATAAGTGTTTATTGAATAGATGAGTGAATAAAAATATAGTGATTTAATTTCCTGTTACACATGTGGTTCTGAAAAAGTCTGATGGGTGTGTGAGAAATGGTCTTCTGGGTAGCAGTGGGATCAAGGTGGATTCAGAGGGTTCTGTGTATCCTGTGGCAGATGTCTACAACTGAGGGTTGCATGAATCAAGTTTGTTTTAGCTGATATTTCCTCATCCAATTAAGAGATGTTAATTAGTCCACCCACTAGGCAGGTGACTGGAATGTAGTGATCCCTGGCTTCTTCCCCAAATGGCAGTGAGACTCAGTGTGAAGTAAAGTTAGTGGTTCATGGGTGGGTAAAGTTGACAAAACCTGAAAGTTATTTTAGGAAATGTGGGTTTCATGACCCCTTACTAATTATAATCTCAGTTAAAATGTTTTAATATGAGAACCAAATAAATTTAGTAAAGACAGGAAGTCGTTGGCAAATTTGTTCCAAGGAACAGATGTTTTCCCTTTTGTGTATTAGATTACATGTGTACATATTTGCATACAGTTACAGCTGTGATACTGATTTCTGTTTTCTTATAGGTTTGCTACATATGATGATTTAAAATGGGTGTGTAGTGACTGGAGTGGTGGTGTAGCTCAGTTGGTATCCACAAAGCCCTGGCTGGCCCCCAGCATCACTTAACTTGGATGTAAGGGCACACACCTGGATTTGAAGCCCTAGGGAGGTAGAGGCAGGAGGGTTGGAAGTTAAAGTCATTCTCTTGCTATTCATCATATGGCATGTGGGCAGCCATGGTGCTGGAGAAGGAGCAGAGAGGTCTACGTCCAGATTTGCAGGCAACAGCAAGAGAAAAATACTGGGCTAGGCTTGGGCTTTTGAAACCTTAAAATCTGCCCCCTTCCTCCAACAAGGCCACACCTAATCCTTCTCAAGTAGTGCTACTCCTTGATGACTAAGCATTCAAATATATAGGTCAATGGGGGCCAATTCAATTCAAACCACCACAATAAAACATCTTGAGGCCAGATGAGTTTGGAAAATCCTAAAAGTAAACAAATTCCTTTGACTCATTGCGCTTTAGGAAAAAAGATGAATATAAAGCGTTTGCTGTAAATTAATCCTGACATGAGCTTCTTCTCGCCCTCTCTTCCCCCTCCCCCTCCCATTCGCTTTTCAATCCCCCTTTCTTTCTGCAATGAAGTATCTGTTCCATTTACAAGTGTTGAGAGCACACTTTGGGACTCAGTGTTGGCTAGATTTATGTAGTATTGCCGTACCTAGTTTGCCAAGCCACTTCAGTGCTGTGGCACAACAGAGTTCAGTCCCACAAAGATACCCAACATCCTTAGCCTGGCCTGTGTACCTTTGAGCCATCTGGCTCCTCTGTGCCCTCATCTCTATACCGCCTTTGCTCACTCAACTCTGATACCCTGGGTCCCTTCATTTGCTTGAGCTTACTAAACTTCAGCAAGAAAACAGTCCTTTCAGTCTGTCCATGTATTCTTTTGCTGAATTATCACCTAATTTATTACCCATTTCCAAGAGCCACTTAGAAACACGAAGGAAGGGTTCATTGTCACCAACACAATGTTGGAGGGCATTACCCTGTTGTCTCGAAACAGACAATTGTAGTTCAGGATTTCAAGATCAATGTAAACAAAACTGAGAGAAAAGAACACAATAGATCAGCGTCAGTCACTTACCTGACCATTCTCCACTCTCTGTTGAGAAGATGGGGCCTTAACCAAAGCTCTTCAGGGACTTAAGGTTGTGCTTAGGGCGACAAGGTGGCAGAGTGCTCTTTCCCACACTCTTTGGGACCTGTAGTGCTCTAAGGACACAAAGGGTGACTGTTGGCCTAGTTCAACTAGCCTTCCATGAGCACCAGTAGGATCTGGCACACACAGTCTTCTGTATTTTGCCAGAAATTAGAATAGGATCTCTAGGCTTGCACGGCAAATGCTTCTATCCCCAAAGCCATTTCATTGGCCCTTGTTTTGTTTTTGAGGCAGAGTCTCTCACTGAACTGGAACTAGCAGTTTTGGCAAAGCTGGTTGGCCAATGAGCCCTAAGGATCTTTCTGTCTTTTTTCTCAGCCCTGGCTTTACAAGCCTGTGTTGCCATGTTTGGCACTCCCCTACCCCCCAGTCTTGAGCTCTGGGGATCAAACTCAGGTCCTCACACTTGTAAAACAATTCTCTACTGACTAAGCTATCTTCCCAGGACCGATACTTGAATTTTTTGATAGGCTCTAGAGATAGTCTGGAAACTGTAAAGCTAAAAGTACAAGCTCAATTTAGAGCCAATTCAGTCTGAATAAAAACTGACCTGAGAACATTTAAATACTAACAGTCTTAATGAGGAGTTTGCTAGCCATAAACACCACATTAGGTAAGCTAAAGTGTACAGCCAGCTGCAAAGTGGCCTTTTAGACTCCTAGGGGGACAAATATAGACAGCACTCTGGACTCCCACACTGCTCTGAAGCAATGGAAAGGCTGTGCCTCGTGTTGTGATGCCATGTTCAGGGGACCTAGCACCAGCTCAGTGAGTATCTACAGAGTTTACTACTAAACTGTGTGTACAGAGCACCTGATGCCCAATAGATATCCAGACCCCAATCTACTTCTCTAAGAGGGGCACTGTATGAACTTCCAAACCTGCTGACTAAGGAAGCCTTGGGGAAGTTGGGCCATCTGGATTCTGAAATAGATTCTTTAACACTGAGAACTTAGTTCTCTGCTCTTCCTGTATTTACTGTAGCTCCCCACAGACATACAAAGGCTTATGGTTATTAATATATTAGAATTCTAGAAATGCCAAATAGTGAGCTCTCTCATCTCCTTCTTTTCTTTCCATCTTATAAGGATCCTGTCAAAAAGCTAGATTGTAGAATTTAAAAATTAAGGATTTATGATTCCTCATAGGGACTTGCTGTCAAGGGAAGTAGATAAATGTGGGAACATACCAGCTCTAGGAACAGGCTAGCTATAGCCATGGAATTACATGGAAGGTACAGCTAATGCAATTTTGTTAGGAAATACTGACTTTGACATTGGAGCAATGTGGAGTGTTCTAAGAAAAGGTAATTATTGATTTGCCATGTGGCCCAACCACATCACTCCTGGATAGTTCCCCAGGGCATCAAAGTCAGCACACAATAGAGATACTTGCAGACCAGTTTTTATTGCAGCAGTGTCTACTGCAGCTTAGTGAATGTGGGTATCCAACAACAGAGAGATGGATAAAGAAAATGTAGTATGTATACACATGAAATTTTATTCATAAAGAAGAACAAACCTATGCCACTTGCAGCAAAATGGATATAATTACAGTGACTCAAGTCAGTCTCAGACAAGGGTCTCATACTTTCTCTTACTTGCTGATCCTAGGTTATGTGTAAGTCCACGGAGTACATGTGCAAGTGAGTGAAGAACAGAAGTAAAAGAACAAAGGGAGCTAACGGGAGGGAAAGGATGAGAAGAAGAAGAAGATGGGTATACTGAGGGAATATGCTTATTAAGACACAGTATTCTTGCATGGAAACACCCTCCTGTACCTTGCATGGAAACACCCTCCTGTAACCCGGTACTATGTACAATGAATGTGCATCAGCTGGAAAGTCACTGACTTTGAGGTGTCTGTGGTTACTGTGTGAAGCTCCTAGGGTGCTGCTGAGAAGACAGACTGGTCTCTTGGGGGACAGACCTTAAACAATTACTACAGGAGTTTGAGTGTTAGCCACAGGCTGCTATGGGAGTGGGAGCTGCACGAAAAGAAAGCTTTCTAGAAGTTTTTGATGTTTGGGCCAAGGTCTAGAAGCTGCTCAAGTGAAGAGCAAAGAGTCCCCAGGCAAATGTCAGCTATGGATTCAGCAACGGGCCAGTATCATCAGTTGTCACCAGTGTTTCCTTCGTGTCAATGTGCTTTTGCAAATGCTATATGTGGGAATAACTTCAAGGTGCCTTGAAGTGGCATATACCTCTCTGGAGAGAGAAACATCCCAGGGATCGTACAGAGCTAGTACTCACAGGGAGTCCTGATTGCTTTGTAGCGTTGGCCTGATTGGTGTACAGGACAGAGAGTCTTGGTGGTTTTTTTTTTTTTTTTTTCTTCACATAGAGGCTAATGTCTTAGGATAGCAATTTCTTTCTCAAAGATCTCAGTGAAATTCAAGAACAACTAACACATCAGCTAGAAGAAAGAAAAGGAGAAAAGATGAGAAAGCATCTCTTGAGGGAGGGAAGAGTAGACAGAAACCACAGGAGGGAGAAACCCTTCCAGATAACAAACATCTATTCAAAGGGAAGGGGGCCATGGGGGATACTGGTGAGGTCTTCCAGACTAGAACTACATAGGGCTGGCTTGGAGAGCCAAGCAAGGGGAAAATATTGAATGTGTAAATGATTTTCATAAATGTTGAGAATATAGGGATGATCCTTCAAGGGTGTCTAGTCTTTTGACATGGCAGCATGGTATTGGTATCTACAAATATGTTTGGAGGCATTCATGGCTATCCTGGGACACATGTGGCATGTGGGTGTAGGTTAGACATGCCCTGACAGAATGAAGAGTAAAATTTCTGCATTGTAAAGCCAGGCACAGTGGCATATACCAGTGTTCCCACTGCTGTGGGGTTATGTTTCTGCAGATGTCGTGAGGTGTGGTGTTCGTGAGTCCTTGGCTCCTACTTTTAGAATTATTTGAGATATAGTCTCCAGGATTCCTAGCACTAAGCACACTGACTTGGATGTGTTACTTTTCTGGGTGAATTCTGATGGACTGGGAGAGAGGAGAGAAATTTAGATAGAGGTCAGCTTGAAGGTAAAAGTGCGGTGAGCCTATGAGGTAAGACGTGTTAAATGAGAAGCACTCTGATAGCATCAAAGGGACCTGGCTCAGTTTGGTCCTAGTGGAGGTTCCCTGAGAGAGTAGTACTGAGGTGAGATCTGAAAGGTGATCTGGTATTAACCAGATTCAGAGGGGAAACTTCAGGAAGCAATCCAGGCGAGGGAGCTGGGCGATGATGGAAGTGATTTTCCAGATAGACAGAATATGAAACTAGTAGGACTTTGTTATTCCATTCAACAAGGCTATATTGCACAGTGTTCTGGCTCTGGAGGCGTGGTTATGAACGAGAGGCCAACATTCAGTGTGCTTAGCACCAGGGAGGAGTGGTAAGGATGTGTTCTTTGTTTTGAGATGGATGGAGCTTCTGTCATTGTGTTTTGGAGATGGGAGATGCCCAGGAAGAGCTGGATTTGTGCAGGTAAAGCAGGCTATTATAAGTGCATTTGAGAGGAACTAGTGAATTTGTTGGCGTACATTGTGTGAAGGCGCACCTCTGTATATTCAATTGTTAATTCTGTAAATGCTAGCAGGATGTTGGTATTGTTTTTCTATGACCCATCTTCATTCTCATATTTTGTAAATATTCATCCTTCTTTACTAATCTGGAGGCATTCTAGAATTGTATCTGATTAGCTGTAATTAAAAGCTGCCGGCCAATAGCTGGACAGGAATTACAGGGCAGAACTTGAGAGAAGAGGGTGGGAGGCAGGTACTGGAGAAGAAATGAGGCAAGGAAAATGTGCCAGCAGACACAAAGGTGAATGATGGACCAGAACAGAGCAGACACAGAGCTAGTGACATAAAGCTAGTCACATGATGGGACATAGTACCAGGATTAGTTCAGTTAAGCTAGATAGCTGGCTGGAAGTTAAAAGGTCTAGGCTTTAAAATATGAGAAAGCCCTTGTGTCATTATGTATATCACTGAAGGGTTTGAAAATCCCACTCTATGAATCCCAAGGAGTCAGTGCTGTATGAGAGTTTGCATTTCAGAGTTGTCTGAGGCTGATACCTACATTTGGGAGCAGATAATATATAAATGCTAATTACTGAGACAGGAGAGGGTGCAGTGCCCCATGACTCCATAAGCAATGTTCATCAAAACTTGAAGGGGAACCATTTACATAGGTTGTGTTATGAATTGTGTTTTCTAGTACCAGGCAGAGGCATGGGCATGGATGGAGAGAAGAGGGCCAACTGAAGGAAGATGCAGCAAGCAGAAAAGTTATCTTCGAGGAAACTTCAGCATTCAGTGGCCAGGCTGAGAAGGAATAGATATTAATAGAGGGGAAACAAAGGCTGTGGGGGGGGGGGAGCTAAGGGAGTGCTGTGGCTGAGGTGGCTGCTGGAGAGGGCATCAAGGGGGCAGTGGCCAATAGCGTCCAGGGCAGCTGAGAAACCCAGCACACCAAGGTTACTGGTGCAATGGCTTATCTTGTTAGCTTGATGGGATTTGGAGTCACCTAGGAGACACACCTCTAGTATGTCTGTGAGGACACTTCAAGAGAGGTTTAAGTGAGGAGGTGAAAACCTATCTGGAACATGAGCAGCACTGTCCCATGAGCTGCAGCTCTGGACTGAGTAAAAAGAATAAAGCAGGCCGAGGACCAGCATTGTCTTTGTCAGGCTTCTCCTTACAAAGGCAGCATGAGCAGTGGCCTCGTATCTCCACTGCCACACTGTAGCGGCCTGAATGAGAATGTTCCCCAAAGGCGCAGGTGTTTGAACACGTAGTCCCCAGTTGGTGGTGCTGCTTAGACAGGGTTAGGAGGTAAAGCCTTGGTGCAGGAAATATGCCATTGGGGTGGGCTGTGCTTCCAGTTTGCTTTTTTTCTGCTTGGTGCTTACGTTTGAAAAGTGTGAGCTCTCAGCTTCCCGTGTCTGCCATCATACCTGCCAACTGCTGCCGTACTTTTCCACCACAACGACTCTTATCCCTCTGGAACTGTAAGCCCAGGAGAATCTCTTCCTTCTATAAGTTTCCTTGGTCATCATGTTTTATCACAGCAACAGAAAATTACTTACACACATGCCTTCTTTGCTATGACGGACCATACACATGAACCCGAATAAACCTCTCCCTCCTTAAATCGCTTTTGTCAGTGATTTTTGCCACAGCAATAAGACAAACTGTATATATATATAACCATGGATTGGCAACCGTTCCTGCCTTTGCCCTCTGAATCGGCGTCACCATTTTCTCAGCAGCTCATTGGTTATTGGTCATCTGGTGACCTCAGCGAAAAAAGCTAGTCCCCAATCCCCCAGGATTCTCAAGGGTAATGAAGTACCAAGGTCAGAGTGGAATGGACTGAAGACTGAGTGGGAGGTAAGAGACACTAGTGTGAAGAATGTCTTCCAGCCATGCAGGCCAAGTTCCTGGCTGGGCTGAGGTCAGCTCAACGGGAAGTAACTTTACAGGAAGCCCAGCTGGAAGTTTAGAAGTGGTTAGGTTTCTGAGTCTAGGTTGGTCTCATTTCTTTTTCTCTGCCATTTTCTCCCCTCTGGAATAGGCCCTTGATTAGAATGTGAGTGTTTGAGGTGTTGACAAGGGAAGGTTGGAGAAGGGACTGGAGTTTCCAGAACACACATTGAGTTAATTCTACTGCTACATCTGAACAGTGTGGCTAAATTAGGAAAACATGGCACAGGCCACACACAACGCTTGAATGCTCCCCACTGATGTGAGGATTATGTTCCTCAATCCCTTTTGTTAAGTATTCTGTACCATCCTCTCTCACTGAATCTTCTAGTCTTTAAGGAACAGCAGTCTTGTGATCCCTCCCAGGGCATGTCTCTCAGGCAGCTCATTGGCTTTAGGCATGCTTGTCTGGATTGGCAACAACTTTTGCCTTGTCTTTCATGGTTTCTGTAGATTTCCTCTGCCCATCAGGTACCTAAAATCTTGCTCTCTGAGGCTCTGCATAACATGAAACTCCCCTTCAGAATGTTCTTTAGAATTGTTTAGAAAGAATGTTTAGAAAGAACCCCAAGAGCCGGTGGTTATCTTAGTTCAAGGAGAGCATATATGATCAGTCCACCCACTCACCTCAGTTCTTCCAACAGAACACTCATTTACAACTTATGGTATGGTCAATGTCGGCCTCCAGGAAAGATCCCTCCTATATCTCCTTAAAACTCATAAGACCATTATCCTCATAGATAAATTCTAATTTGTGGACACAAAAATAACTTCAGAATAATATAAATGTGGTGGGGATGCTCCCACCACCTTCCACCTTCTCACACTGCCCTAACATATGGTGACCGCAGCTGGACCTCTGTCCTCTGAAGGCCAGCCTGCGCTGTTGTAGCTACTTCTAGATGTCCCGTATTTAAGAGATATCACCCCTTATTGAATTACATTGAAATTATATTTTTAAAGAAAGTGTACAGTCTCATATAAAATAAAAGCAATTTGCTATCTACATGTCTGAAACATCCAAGCATCAACATTTTAATATTTATATTTGTACTTTATTATTTATATATTATTATTTACATTTATATTTTATTTATATTATAACTTACTGGGAGGGAAGTGCCTCTTCAAGCAGAAAGCCTTGAGCCAATTATTTCCTCATCCCCAGTGCCCTCTTAGACAAAGCTAACGTATTTTAACTGTATATAGCAGAGCTCAGCACCAAACACTAACTTCTCATTCACACAAAGCTCAGAGGCCCAGGAATAGCGGTGTTGACTCTTACTTCCCCTTTGAAATCTCCCTCTGCTTGAATGTTCATTTCATGTTATCATTTACATTCTTTACTCTTTCCACTGTTCTCCTCTCTAGGTGCAGATGTGTTTAAAGAGTAGATAGATGTGTGGATGTCTACTCTCCGATCACTTGGATGTGCTTAATGATAAACTCCTGAGCTTGTAAATTTTGTGTCAATGAGAAGTTAATATTTGGTGTTGAGCTCTGCTATATATCATTAAAAAATATGTTCGCTTGGTATAAATGGCACTAAAGATGAGTCAGTAATTGGTCCAAGGCTTTTTGTGTGAAGATGCAGTTCCCAGACATTTCCCTCCCAGTGAGTTATAGTATAATATGTACTAAATTTTGACATCTGGATATCTCAAGCTTATGTGAATGGCAAGATGCTTTTTGTTAAATAAAATAAATTGTTTGATTTCTTTAAAACTATAATTTCAATGTAATCCAATATACTCAGGAACATCCAGATTTTGCTAGATGTTGGCCTGGCCTTCAGAGGACAGAGGTCCAGCATGGTTACCCAGTGGTTCTCAACCTTCCTAATACTGTGAGCCTTTAATATACTTCCTCACGTTGTGGTGACCCCAACCATAAAATTATTATTGTTGCTACGTCATAACTCTAGTTTTGCTACCATTATGAATCATAGTGTAAACATATGATATGCAGGTTATCTGATGTGGGGCCTTTGTGAAAGGGTCATTGGACACCCAGGTTGAGAACTGCTGCCATAGACTTTGATCTTGCAGGTATGTATTTCCTACCACAGGCCCTGAGTGCTGTCACCTGAATTTGCTTCCATGCCCAGAACTAACTTGACTTTGAAGTCCCACAGAACTCTACTGTCATGAGGCATACTTCCCAGACCTCCACAGCTGTGCTCTTGGGTAGCCCCCAGAGACTGTGAGGCGCGAACTC
The DNA here is from genome assembly GCA_019843965.1 of Rhynchomys soricoides. Taxonomy (NCBI): domain Eukaryota; kingdom Metazoa; phylum Chordata; class Mammalia; order Rodentia; family Muridae; genus Rhynchomys; species Rhynchomys soricoides. The sequence continues at coordinate 4,466,437 of JADRCH010000013.1, forward strand.
CCTGTACCCACCTCACTTCTGTGTGTTTGGGTAGCCCAATGCAAATGTTGCTTCTCAGACAAAGGGATGGATCAGCTCCAGAAATGCTCTGACTGGCAGAAGTGCCATATTCAGACTCCACAGTCAACTCATAGCTGTGATCCAAGCTAGACCCTCTAACAGGCTCCATGAATTCTACCAACCCTTAAGCCTACACTCCCATCAAAATCAGCTACATGGAGTCCAGTGGCTGCTCTAGGGACGGCAGTTCATCTTCACTTCTACATACTTCCTCTCTCTTTTCTTTGTACTATGACCTTCTGATGCAGTGTGCTTGCTTAGCTGTTTGAGGGAAAAATAAGATTTTCTGTGGTGAGGATCTCTTGAATGGTTGACATGTAAGGCACACACACATCTGCACACAGATACACCACATATTTTCTGGTGTAGGAAGTGGAGAGAAGAAATGTTTATATATTTGTATCTGGTCTTATATAAGTTTGCATAATGATATTTTCTAGATATCACATAATCTATGTTTCTTTTTTCTAGAATTTTCTAATTCAAAGTTCTCCTTGAGAAGTGAGTGTAGCTTTTTTCCCCCAAGTATCACAATGCTTATTGATAGATACAAGTATATAAAATCAGGGCATGAACATGACTTGATAAATTAAGTAGACTTAATTTCAATACTATAATAAGAGGGACCAATTCAGATTCTTACCATTTGTTTCACTTCCGAGTGTAGCTTTTTAAGTTAAGGAGTTTTCAACAAATGACTGAAACTCTGTGCTGGAGTGAGGAAGAGTTTATATCTTTTAGATTGCAAAATCAGAACAGGGAAGTTCAGATAGAATCAGGAAGCAGTAGTGTGCAAAAGACAAACCTCTGTTCACTTAAATTAGCACCCAGGTCATGAATCAGCACCAGCCCCCAGGCAGTCTAGATCACTAAGAAGTGACCGTCTCCCAAGGTCTATGATCACCTGTTGGTCTTGAGATTAGGCAAGGCTTTGCTGCAATAACAAAGAACAGGATTTTCAGTGGTTTACTTCCTGCTCTGGGTGCTGGGGTTGGCACCCTGAATACTGTGCTTCTGCTTTGGCTGCAGTGTCTTTGTCAAGCTCTGCCTGTAGGGGGCTCTGGAGGGATCCTGGAAAACTGCTTTCTACTCCTGGGGACATTAATTAGCCCAAAAACTTTTCTTTATTGTGGTGGAAGCAGTTCCTGGGCCACTGCATCAACTGAACCCAGCTGAGTTTTTGCAGCACTTGTAGGGTTAATCTCACCGCATTATCAGAGCGTTACCAGCACAGAAAAAATGGTGCCCACTCTTCAAGACTTTTAGCATAGGGAGATACCAGGATCAAATATCAATGTTATTTCTTTAGCAGTCCGAACTTCAGCTTTAAAAAGACTTCCCGAGTCTTTGTTTGCTCAATACAGACCTGTCTCCTTGATGCCTGTGAGTTGCCTCTTTACCCTAGCTTCATAAACTCAATTTTGTGCCTTAATGATCTTTCTTCAAATAGATGGTAAGGTATCTGTCTCCTGCTGATAGGTTCAAACTGGAATTCGTCACTCTTGTCAGAACCTTACCACTCCGTAGAGGAGGGGGTGTGGCTGGTGGTTTCTTAATGGAAGTACACTTTCCCTGTGTGGTCATTAAAATAATAATTCTGAGGCACAAAGGAAAGACTGCATGTTCTCTTGCTACTGTAGGTGATGTCATCCCTGGGCACTAGGTCTTGGGCTGTATAAGGGAGTTAGCTAAGCAGAAGCTTATGATTGAGCCAGTAGACAGCTTTCCTTCATGATTCCTTCCGGAGTTCCTGCCCTGACTTAACTCAGTGATGGACTGCAACCTGGAAGTGTAAGCCAAATAAACTTTTTCCTCCCCAAATTGTTTCTGGCCAGTGTTTTACCACAGCCACAGAATGAAACTAGGAGGTACTCAGACTTTGAAAACAAACTCTATTCCCGAAGGTGCTATGGTAGGGCATCATAGTATCGAGGCACATATTGCAGGCAACTTTTGAATTACATTTTTGAAGAGACATACTTTTTTATCTTAGAGGATTATTAGTTAGGGTTTTAGTGTTGTGAAGAGACACCGTGACCAAGGCAACTCTTATAAAGGAAAACATTTAATTGGGGCTGGCTTACAGGTTCAGAAGTCTAGTTCATTATCATCGTGGGAGGAAGTATGGCAGTGTCCAGGCAGATGTGGTGTCAGAGAAGGAGCGGAGAGTTCTACATCCTGATCAGCAGGCATCAGAAAGAGAGACTACGAGTGACACTGGGCATAGCTTGAGCATAGGAGACCTTAAAGCTCCCCCCAACCCCTGCCATCACCCCGTGCTACACTTTCACTTTCTCTAACAAGGCCACACCCACTCAACAGGACCATACTTTCTAATAGTGTCACTTCCTATAGGCCAAGCATTCAAACACATGAGTCTATGGGGGCCATACCTATTCAAACCACCGCAAGCATGCATGATATTGTGTAACATTAAGATAATAATGCCAAGTGTGGTGCGGTGAATCAGCAGTTCCAGAGAAGCTTGGAAAGCTGAAACAGAAAGATGACTTGAGCCCAGGAGTTCAGGGCAAGCCTTGGAAACATAGTGAACCTTTACCTGGAAGAGGAAGAGGAGCAGGACGGTTGTAGGAGGATGAGAGGGAGGAGGGGGAGGAAGAAGAGGAAAGAAGGGAGAGAGAAGGAGGAGGAAGAAGAGGAAGAGGAGCCAGCAACTGCAGCATCAAACGATTTGGTACCTGGAGCACTCTGTATGAAGTCAGCTCCATCATTTGCAGCCTACAGAAATCTTGGCTCTTCCTACAAAATGAGGCTGAACACCCTGGGAGGCCCCTGTCTAATGTTTTCACATATGCAACAAAAGACTACAATATTTCCAAGATACTCATCTGCTTTGTTACATTTTACAGCTTTGTGAACCCCATCAGGGGCTGGTGTGGAATGGCACTTATGCACCCATGATAAATGCCGACACACACATAGACTGACACAATCCAACCCAAGAGTCAAGACTCCAGTGTCATGCATCTTAGACATGCCTCCCCCAAGTTCAGAGTCAAAGTGGTCTGCAGGAAGACTGTCCCTGAAGGCCTCTTCTGACTCTAATTTGGAATTACTTATTCCCACACCAGGTTAGCAGCATTATCCATGTAGTGGAGACAGAGCTTTGGTAAATTTCCAAAGCCCAAGGCTACACCATCAATGCCAAATTACTATGCCATGAAATGTAGTTACTGTGGGGGCAAGCTTTTGCCTGCCTGCCATCTCTGTAGATGCCACACCTCCCAGTCTTTCATGGGGCTGACTGCAACATTCTAGATCCAAGGTTGCATGTGACCTAAGCCTGGAACATCAAGGTGCCCCATGCACCTGACTGTAGTGACACCGGGGGAGAGGACATGTGACTCAGTCAGCTTGTCCAAGCCTGTCCTGGGCTGGAACTGTTTGGGATAATTCCTGGTCTTTCTGCTGGGTTCCTTTGCTATAAAGACAGTGTGAGTGTGAAGTTTCCAGTGGCCAGCTTCACTCTTGGGAAAGAGAGAGTCTAAGAAGGAATCAGCACAGCAAAAGTAGAACCAAGAGGTAGAGCTTCCAGGACTGTTTTTAGCCAGGGATACTTTTAGTGAACTTTGCTGTCTAATGAAAAGGCAGGTTCAGCTACATTCTACACCTGCAGATGAATGTTTCTTACTAAATTGGATGTTATATTTCTTCCACCTGTAGGATGTGTACATTGGCCAAAATTCAGATAACAATCAAGTTATCTGATGAGCTGGTTCATTTGCAGAATCTCCACTTCATGTAGTGTAGATTTGGTGAGTCAACAATGAACTGACATCTCAGCTATGGATTGTCTGCTTTGACAGAGTCTCCCTGTCCCAGGGCTTAGACTGCTGTAGATGATGAGACAAGTCCATAGCGTCACTGCTCATCCTTTTTTTTTTTTTTGGTTTTTCGAGACAGGGTTTCTCTGTGTAGCCCTGGCTGTCCTGGAACTCACTCTGTAGACCAGGCTGGCCTCGAACTCAGAGATCTGCCTGTCTCTGCCTCCCGAGTGCTGGGATTAAAGGTGTGCACCACCACTGCCCGGCCACTGCTCAGCCTTTTACCCTAGTCCTTTAAGATGCTTGAATGTACCTGGTTTAAGCAACAAAAATGATTTTACTGTCATTGCTTGCTAGCACCTTAATTAATTGGCCAGAATATAGATTTTCCTTAGACTTTGCTGAACTATGTAGACGGATCTAGTGTTGTTGGAAATAGTAAAAAAGAAGGAACGTATGGCACATGTTCCCACACTACACCCTGGTTCTCTCATCCCGGCGGGCTGGCCAGCCATGCACTGGCGGGCAATGGCCGACCTGCTTTCATCTCGTGGAGCTCTAACTCAGAGCTCCATGCTCTCTCCACCCAGCTCACTAGGTTCCCACTGGCAGGTCACTACCATACCAGCCCCATGCTTCAATACCCCCATGGCCTCTGTGGTGTAACTCACAGGTGTAACTCACTCCTAGTCTGAAGCCCCTCACAGGAGGGCAGAATTAGCAGAAGACAAAAAGCCCCAGGGCTACCCACAACACTCTAGTGTATTTTTTTCAGCATAAAATTGGAGAAAAGTTCAGGTAAGTTTATTCCTTTGTGTTCTGGGCTTACAAATATAACTTATTTATGCAATATCAATAGCTAGTGTGCTAGAATTTCAATACGGTAACTCTCTTGTATATATGTGCTGCAGCATGTGTTTGTGTGTGTGCTTGCTTCTTTGTGTGTATGTACATGGTACACATGCATGTGGAGACCAGAGGTAGATGTAGGGTGTCTTTCTCAGTTACTTTCCACCTGTGTGTGTGTGTGTGTGTGTGTGT
>JADRCH010000013.1:4473118-4496105 GCA_019843965.1 Rhynchomys soricoides
AAGCAAGCAAGCAAGCAAGCAAGCAAGCAAGCAAGCAAGCAAGCAAGCAAATCCTTAAGAAGTTTGTCTCTCTCTTTCTCCCCTTCTCTCTCTTCCTCTCTCTCTCTCTCTTACATACATACACACACCACACACACACACACACACACACACACACAATCAGAAACCATAATATATTAGCAAAAGACTAATAGGGCAAAAAAAAAATATGTCCAAACAAAAGAACATAAGACAAAAAAGTCTACAAAAATACTACTGAGTTCATTTTGTGTTGGACATCTACTGCTGGGCATGCAGCCTACCCTGATGTGTGATTAATATCCCCAGTGAGACTCCATTGGAGAAAATTATTTTTTTTCCTTTGCAAGTGAGTGTCAGTTGCAGATGGTTTCTTGGTCAGGGGTGGGAGTCAGTGTGCACGTCCCCTTCTCAGCACTGGGACCCCATCTGACTTATACCTGTGCAGGCTGCCACGGTCTGAGTTCATGTGTGCATCATTTCTATAGGAAGCTGGGCTGGCTAGTTTTATGTCAACTTGACACAAGCTAGAGTCATCTGAAAGGGGAATTGAGAAAATAGTCTCAGAAAATGGGGCTAGAAACCGACATTTCCTTAGCCATTGATGGGAAAGGGCTCAGCTCCCATGTGGGAGAGGCACACGAGGGGTCAGAACCGTGATGTCCTGACCTTCAACTGTGCTATGGGCTGGACTCCACTCTGCTGGACACCTTAGGTGTTTAGTGACTCCCATGACCAATGTAAACCTTCCCAAGCCCTGTGGTTAATAAGTTGTCTCCTTCACATGCATGGCACATCTATATTCAACTTGTACCAAGAGCCACAACTACAAAAAGGGTGAGAGGAGACAAGCGTAGGTTTCAAGGATGGTACCTTTCCAGTCTGTGGTTCAATGTTTCAGGGTACACCCCACATCTGCTTAGCTACTCCTCCCTGTTTCCCTGTAAGATGCACCCAGACCCTTGTTTCTGCTGCTCCTTCTAGACACATACTTTAGATTAGAAAGATTTCTGAAAGAAGGAAGCAGAAAGATGTCAAAATGCCCTTTAATTTGTCTTCCAGATTTAGAAGTGGGCTTCTGGAATAGTTCTTACAGAGCTTCCCTCCCTGGACAGACATAAGCCACTGCCCCTCAGGGAATGAGTGTCTTGCGTGACATTCTATCTACTCAAGCCAGAGGGACTGGTTACAAGATGACCTGGCTTCCTTCCCAGCATGCTTTCCTCCACACGTCACAATGTCATGCTTTACACATGGAGACCACCCCATCATCATTTATTTCATGACTTTTATAATGTGTGATTTAAAAATCAATTTTGTGGTGGGTTGAATGAAAAGTCCAGTATAGTCTCAGGCATTTGAATATTTGGTCCTCAGTTGGTGGCACAGTTTGGGGAGGTTTAGAAGGCGTGACCTTGATGGAGGAGGTATGTCACTAGGGGAGGGCTTCGAGCTTTTAAAAGTTCTGCACCAATTCCATTTGCTCTCTGCTTCTTGCTTGTCATTTAAGATGTAAGTTCTTAGCTTCCAGCTCCAGCTGCCATGCCTGCCATGGTGATGCACTTCTGTCCTTCTGGACTATAAACCCAATAAATTCTTCCTTCTATAAGTTGCCTTGGTCATGGTGTTTTAGCCCAGCAACACAGGTTATTAAATAAGAAACAAAATGGGGTAAAGATGCCTGGAAGCACTTGGAAGTAAGAGGTTGTGGTAAGCTGGACTGTGTCTGTAAACTATGGGTGTCTTAGTCTCTGAGGCAAGTGAAAGTGTGGGAGTGTCTTCCTGTATGTGTCAAAAAATAGTGGGAGCGTGCAGCAGTACAAACTACACCAGTCTCACTTTCCCTAACAAGAGTACTACCAGGAAAGTTGTTGAAATGTCAAAACAAATCCCGTGTTGTGCTGGATATAGAAACAGGCTCTGCAAACTTCCTCCGAGATGTCATATTTAATTTCCCGACAGCCCTGCAGTCCTAGGGGCTGGGGTTCTGGTGCACCTGGCAGGGAAGTTCTTGTGTATGAGGAAGGCTGTGAGAGAAAGGAAGTGTTTCGGCTGAAGACCCTCCCTTTTATTGCTGCCGCTGGTGGAAGTCTCTCCATAGCCCTCTCTGCCAGACACAGCTGCACACCTGAGAGGTGGAAGGAGAGATGGATCCTTCATTTCATTACCTACACTCTTGGTTGTCCTGGGAAGGGGCAGACCCTGCAGTGTGTTCAATGATGAGAGCTGAACTGAGTAGTGTCTGCTCTTGTGCTGGGCCTCACCTGATTTCTGTTAATTCCCTAAGATGGTGCCTGTTTTAGGATTACTACTGCTGTGATGAAACACCATGACTAAAGCAACTTGGGGAGGAAAGGGTTTATTTGGCTTACACTTCCACATCACAGTTCATCATCGAAGGAAGTGAGGGCAGGAAGTCAGAAAGGGCAGGATCCTGGAAGCAAGAGCCGATACAGAAGCCATGGAGAAGGGCTGCTTACTGGCTTGTACCCCACGACTTTCTTATAAAACCTCAGACCACCTGCCCAGGGTTGGGCCTACCCATAAGAGTCTGGGCCCTCCCAAATCAATCACTAATTAAGAAAATGCCCTACAGGCTTGCCTACAGAGGAGGCACTTTCTTAATTGAGGTTCCCTCCTTCCAATGTCTTTAGCTTGAGTCAAGTTGACATAAAAGTAGCCAGTACAGTGCCTCTGAAGATCTTACTCTAAAGGGAGGAGGGACGGGAGAATTTCAGGTAGAATCAGGGTACCAGAGGAAAGAGTTTGTGAGAAAAGTGCTTCTGAGCCAAGCCACATCTGGGGAGTGCCAGCAGCACTGTCCTGCACAAGCAGGCCTCTCTTAGTCAGTGCGGAAAGTCCCTTCACTCTAAGTCTGTACTCCTTGATGACTGTGCCTTTGGGTTAAGGAAAACTTTGACATTTCCAGAAACCTCTACGGTTTGGATTGACAGGATGTCCTCTTGTTCTCTGGGATGAATCTGGGCAGAAGAGTTGGAAGACTACCCTGAGATGACATTAGCCCTGTTCGAACCAGGTCGCCAGTCTCTGCAGCATCAGCCTCCGGAATCTTTGGGTTCCCTGCCTGGGCATTCTGGGGTCCTGCTTTGTAGTTTTTACATTGTGTCTGAGGTGTTCTTACCTAAGGGGTCCTGGACTACAGAAATTGTATTTGTAGCCAGGGGATTTATTTATAATTTGCTGCAGATGGCCGGTGGCTCTTTTTAAAGCAGCTTTCCTTCTTCCTTCTGCATTTCCCACACCCACTCCCACCTACAGTTGGCAGCCTTCCCAGTACCTTCTCACCACTAGGGACTTATATTAATAGTCAGGTTTTGGTGGCAGGGGGCGAGTGGTATGGGGAGGGGGGAGCACGAGCAAGCTAGTGTGAGAGCGAGCATGAACCCCCAACTGGATTACCTGCCTCCTGATTGCTCTAATTATTAATTTTTTGCATCACTGATTCTTTACTCTTATGATTCAATATTAAATAGAAGTCAAAGTCCTGTGGCCAGGAGGAAGGATCTAATACCCATTGGCTACTATAGGACAGGACGGGGGAGGGCAGCTTCCAAGGATATAAGACTGCAGTCATGGCTCCCACAGAGAAGCAGTGGGGTGGAGGTGAGAGACTGAGAGATAGAACACATGGTGTTGTGGAGCTGGACAGGTCTTGACTGGAATGACCTCTCAGTGACTAACAACATCTCCAAGCTTTAGCCAGCGTTCCTTTATTGGTTAAATGAACTCGTGAAGTTGTTATGATAATCAAATGGAATGCTATACGTGCAAGTATCCACTCTCACAATAAGGCACTTCATAAGTACTGGTTTATCTTTCCTTTCATTAGGCATGGAGGGACGAGAATAAAAGAAGCCAATGACTGAAACTCCCCATGTACTACAAATACAGATTCCATTTTTCTTTTCCATAACATTTTCATAATGCTCTAAGCCATATGGGTAATTGTTTCAACATTTAATTTTCCACTGAATTATTTAATTACATTTATGACAAGCACGTATTATTTTGAGCATGTTAGCGGAGCCGTTAGCTTATTCTAATGGATTTACAACGTGCCCAGAGACTCTTTCATTGCTGATTCTGTGTTGATAGAAAACTACGTTGCCTGCTGTAGATTTATCTTGCTTCAGCCATAGTTTAATCAAACGGAATTCTTTTAAAGTCTAGATAAGATCCGCCTAGAGGAAAGGAGCAAGAAGGTTTTCTGTAGAAACCATATTGAAGCCTAAATGTTTATCGGGCTGGCAGCTCCCACTTTCACCCTCCAGTGTCACAGAAAATGCTTGGTGGGTTTGTTGCTTTTAGGGAAGAGGTAAGCTGCGTAGCAGAGGAGAATTACTATGCTGAGATGTTTCTTCTCCAAGAGAAAGTTGCCCTTGTGCACATCTGGAGCTGGTCATTTTTTCTGGTCCCAGATGGGTTTGCAGTCCACACTTCTGTGAAGACCTTCTGCCTGCCTCAATTTTCACTGCTTTCAAAGGGTTTTTTTCCCCCAGCAAGGTAATAACATCAGCTGCCAATCCTTCCCAAGTTAGTGTTTCAAGACCTGGCTGTCTGACGGATGCTGGGTTCCCAGTTAGTGCTCTCAGATTTTTGAGCATCCAAAGCAGCACTGAATCAAACGCACTTTTCAACACCATCCCTCTCTGCAGCTCCTTGCGTCTAGGCTAAACTTTGGTGTTTGAAATGAGCCATGTCAGCTTCCTAACAGTGTCCCCGGCCTATAGTTTATCCTTTGTTAAATTGTCAAAATTCTCATTTATTTAAGGGGAAGTAGAGATGAGGTTTGGTCACATGCTGATTGCAAGGAAGTTTCTGAGCACAGGCTGTGGCAGACTGAAAATCCGTTATCAATGGCTGTTTCCCACCTGCTGCGGCCAGGTTTGCTGAAGTCTGGATCTCCACTATGGTGTCTTTAGAGGCCTTTAGGAGAAGCTGAAAATGCCATAAGGTGAGTTCTACCATGAGATTTTTAAGTCCTAGAAGAGGGTTATGAGACCACAATCCCTTTTCTTTCTCAGTTAGTTTCTGGCTATCAGGAACTGGCTTTGTTCCACCATGTGCTCACTGGCAGGAAGGATATGGCTCCTTGCCATAGGCCCGAAGACAAAGAGGCCAGTTGTTTTGTCTTAGAACCTCTAAATGTGTGAGCCCCAAATCAACTTTTGTTTTTCCTAAGTTGATTATTTCAGGTATTCGTTACAATGACACCCTTCTCCTGAGTCGAGGCTCTGTCCCAGAGTGTCTGGGACAAACACCATGCTTCCACAGGGCTCAGTGAGACCCATGGGGGCACTGAGGGCTGGGGGAGGTTTAAAGGTTGGAGGGAAAGGTCAGAATATTCTTCTGCCTTATAGAAAAGCAGAAAAGAAACACCGGTCCAGATGCCGCAGGTTGGAAGCAAGCAGTGAGATTAACAGGATGTGCGGGGAGGGCCATAGAGAGGGTCAGCTGAGAAGGCAACTCAGACACCAGGTAACTGAGATGTGGGTCTCTGGAATGATGATGATGATGATGATGAGTGTGTGTGTCTGTGTGTGTGTGTGTGTGTGTGTGTGTGTGTGTGTGTGTGTCTTGGCATAAGACAGGTCACAGGTATTTTGTCACAGCCTCACAGTCTGACTTGAGGCTTGAGGTGGGAGTGGGGCAAGGAAGAGAAGACACTGTCTTCTGGCATAAAGACTCATAGACACCATCAGAATCTCGGGGTGTACGTGTGTGCATGTTCATGACGGTTGGCTGGTTCTGACCTGTTCTTCCTTTTCTTTATAAATTCTCTAGTGTCTTTAGGTGTCACCTTTTAAAAAATCAGTTCACTTTACATCCTGATTACAGCCACCCCTCCCTCCTCTTCTTCCAACCCTCCCTCTCCCCTCCCATCCCTCCATCCTCCAGCCCTCTTTTTCTCTTCTGAGAAGGGGAGCCCTCCCATGGATATTGGCCAGCCTTGGCAGATCAAGTTATGGCAGGACTAGATGCATCTTCTCTTATTGTGGCTAGATAAGGCAGCCCGGTTAAGGGAAAGGATCCAGAGGCAGGCAACAGAGTCGGAGACAGTCCCTGCTCAGGCTGTTAGGAGTCCCACGGGAAGACCAAGCTGCACAGCTGTTACACATGTATGGAGGGCCTAGGTGTGTCCCATGCATGCTATCTAGCTGGCTGGCAGCCTCTGTGGGCCTTTATGGGCCCAGGTTAGTTCATTCCGTAGGTCTTGTTGTGGAGTTCTCGACCTCTCTGGCTCCTTTAGTCCTTCTTCCCCACAGTCCACAGGATTCCCCAAGCTCTGCCTAATGTTTGGCTGTGGTTCTCTGCATATATCTCCATCTGTTGCTGAGTGAAGTCTCTCAGATGACAGTTATGCTAGGAACTTACCTGCAAGTATAGCAGAGTATCATTAATTATGTCAGGAGTGGGCTCTCTCTCTCATGGCATGGGTCTCAAGCTGGGCTAGTCATTGCTTAGCTATTCCCTCAGTTTGGGGATGGACAGATGGCTCAGTAGTTAAGAGCACTGAGTGTTCTTCCGGAGGACTGGGGTTCAAATCCCAGCACCCACATGGTAGCTCACAACTCCAAGATCTGACACCCTCACACAGACATACATGCAGGCCAAACACCAATGCACATAAAATAAAAATGAAGTAAAATAAAAATCTAAGTTTCTAGGTGTGACTTTTTTTTTTTTTTCTTTTGGTTTTTCGAGACAGGGTTTCTCTGTATAGCCCTGGCTGTTCTGGAACTCACTCTGTAGACCAGGCTGGTCTCGAACTCAGAAATCTGCTTGCCTCTGCCTCCCGAGTGTGGGGATTAAAAGCGTGCACCACCACTGCCCGGCTCTAGGTGTGACTTTTAACAACACTTCATGTTTGCTTGCTCTCCTTGTGGAGCACCTGGAGACTCTGTTCACTGTTGGCTTTTCTAGTTCCAGCTTTGGTTCAGTGAAGAAGACTGGCTGTGGTACTGATCTCCACAAGCTGTCACCTGTATTTGTGTGTGTGTGTGTATGTGTGTGTGTGTATGTGTGTGTGTATGTATGTGTATTTGTGTGTGTGTATGTGTATGTGTGTATTTGTGTGTGTGTGTGCACTGTGTACTCATTTGCATTTGTGGTCTGCACACCATGCAGCATCCTGGCTGTTTGTTAGCTCACAATTAGTTAGATGAAGTGGTTTCTCTGTGGGCTAGTCAAGATGCCAGGTCTTACAGAGGTGCCTTTCCTTGTTATCATTTGCTACTGGCCTCTTATGAGGAGGCAGAGAAAAGTCTCTGCCCTGAGAGGAGACATGACAGATCTAGCTTTGGTAAGAGATCCTTGAAGGCCTTGTACATTAGTTGAAGGAACGATTCATATTAAAAATAGGTAGTTAGGCTAGAGAACTAGTCAGGGAAATGGATAAGCTTCCCAGGACAAACTCTAGCAGTGTAAGCTGCATGGTGGGCATACTCTGTGTACTTGTGTCTTATGAGACGCTGCCTACATAGCATGGCAGGTTTAAGGTCCAAGTTTAGTTAGTGCAGGGTTAGGGGTTTGGTGTGACTTGGATATAAATTGATCACTCCATCCTCTATAGGTCTTGGATGTCCTGGAACTCACTATGTTGACCAGACTGGCTCTATGAACTCTCAAAGATCTGCCTGCGTCTGTCTCCTTGCTTTTATGCAGAGTGGATAGAAAGTAGAATCCAATTTACCAAAGATTTGAAGATTCGTCAAAATACTAGGTTCCATGACAACAGAGGGAGTTGACAGATGGCTGAGGTCAGTTCTTCTTTCAGGAAGTAAGGGAAACGGATGTGCAATCATATGACCATAACACAAGGATGTGTGACATAAGGAGGTGAAGAGCTGCACACAGTGGGAGCTGCACACAGTGGGAGCTGCACAGAGTGAACAATTATTTTCAAAGTAGAGGTGGAGGAAACCTGTGTGTAGAAAAAGAAGAACTCCAGCAGGCACAGAGGTGAGGGAGAGAATCTCACAGCCCTTCTCATGCCCAGGTACTCTCGCTGTACCAGCAACTGATGGGGCTGTCTGGTCAGCCTCCACATGCTTCTCTGACTTTCACACTGCAGACCCTTCGTTAAAGAAGCAATCCAGACTCCTGAGAGGCCCTAGGATCCCCTCATCCCCTGTAGATGTTCTACAAACTTAAAGCCACCTTGGTCAGAGACAGGTGTTGAAATTGTGTTTGGAGGTCCCTGTAAAATTCTGACTTTAGGGTAGATTAGAATGTAGACTCAGACTATTCCTTTCCACTTTGGGATAGCATTCCTTTTCTTTGTGGTGTATCTACTTGCTATTGGAGGTTGTTCATGGTCTCTTAGCATCCAACGCTCCCTCATTAGTGAAGCTACACTCTCATCTCTGAACTATTCACGTCAAGATTTTGTGTCGTGGTTTTTGCTTCTCAGTAATCATGATTCTGGGTAATGCAATGGAATTCCCTTCTAGCCTGAGAAAACACACATACACACAGATGTACACATACACATACATGTACACACACATATACATACATGTACACACACATATATATACATGCATAAACACATTCACAGATACATACATATACATACACACTCATGTGCACATACACACACACATACATACACACACATATACACATACACACATATACACACCAAGTCATCCATGATCTAGGAAAACTGTGGCCTCCCAGTAGTTACTCCTACCCAGACCACCCCCAAGAGTTCCCTTCCAAGCTAGTGTCCAAGCCTCCCTCCTTGGCCCCTTTTGCCAGCATTGTGGATGAAGGCAGAGCAAGGTGGCTTCATGAGTGTGTGCCCTTGGCAACCTGCATCAGACGAACGAAAAAATTCTTTAAGTCTCTGTTGTTCATTGCTCAGTTCTCTGTTGTTATTGAATGCTGTAACCCTTTTGGACCAGGCACTCTGAGTTTCAGCTGGGTACCACAGATTATGTGGCTGGTCCTGAGACTGTTACTGTTCTGCTGCATGTTACACCCATTCCCTGCATCGGGGGAACCTGTCCAGTCTGATCCCTGTGTGTTTGAGTCAGAGTAATTTTCTAACTGTGTAATTTCTAACAAACAATGATTTCATTCAAACATTCATAATGGAATTATTTGTTTTACTACCCTGCAGTCACAGGGGTCTCTAATCATAACATTATTCAATATTAGTGTCCATTTACATTTTAGTGTTGCTTAACTTTTAAAAATTTCAAAAATATATTTACATCTTAGACAAAAAGAAACACCAGATACTTGCAAGCTAATGAGCATTCCATCAGCATCTAGAACATATTGAGCTCCTCCCTAGAGACAGGGATAGGGCAGAGACCCGCAGAGACCCTGAGCTTGTGCACCTGACATTTCAGTGACTGGATTCAGTAAACACACAGAGCAGTGAGAGGATTGTGCAGGATAGATGAGTGTTAAGCAGGTTCGGAAGGATCCTGTGCTAAGGAGTTACTGTGTGTGGCTTTGGGTGGGTGAACTGAACAGGCCTCTGATCAGGTAACGAATGCGTTTGCATATGAATGAGTTCCTGGGGGGAATTATGGTTTTAGTAGGTATACAGTTACTTTTCTCATTGTTGTGACAATATGCCAGATGAGAAGCAGCTTAAGGAAGGAAAGTCATTATCTTGGCTCATGGTTTCAGAAGGGATACAGTGTATAATGGGAAGACGGATACATCAGGAGCCTGAGGCTGAGGCACATTGCGTATGGAGAGAGGAAATGGGGTGCATGGGGCAAGAAGACAGGAGTAGAGGTTGGGGGAGATCTGAAAGCTGGTGCTCAGCTGCCTTCCCACTTTCCTCCCTTTCATTCAGGCCAGGATGCCTCCACATGAGCTGGTGCTTCCTCCATTCAAGGTGAACCTTTCTGAAAAGACCTTCATAGATAAACTCTATGTTTCCAGTCAAGTTGACAGGGAAGAGTAACCATCACTACAGCCTCTGGAACACTGGCTGCAGCCAAGGCAATGCTCATTATTTAGGTCCTCTCGGAGCATGCTCAGGGAATGGTAGAACACTCACTTGGAACACACTGAACCAATAGGAGAAATCTCAGACTGGATTTACTCCAGAGCAGGTCTGTGTTGAGGGATGTGACAGCCAATCTTGATTGTCACCTTGATTGGACTAAGAAGTATCTTAGAGATTAGTTAAGCACACGAATTTCTAGGTGTGTGTGTGAGGGAGCTTTCAGGGAGGGATTAAGGAGGATGTGGGTGACTCCGTCTCAGAGGTGTGGAGCCAAATGGAATAAAACGGAGGTAAAAAAAAAAAAAAAGCCCATTCGTGCAAGCCCCACCCCCTTGTTACCACCACTTGGTGAGTATTCTCAGCCAGACACTCATACGGTCATGGTGTCCCGCCTCACCTAGGCTGTGGACTATGACACCCTGGGCTAGAAGCCTCTGTCAATTGTTTCTCTCTTAATTGTTTATGTCCCATGTTTTGTCACAGTGATGAAAAAGTGTAGTGACATGATTGGTGAGTTACAGCTTTAGGTCACTTTGTAGTTAAGGCTGTGGGCTTCGTTCATGTGCTCTGTAAGTGTGTGATGCGAGAGAGAGAGAGAGAGAGAGAGAGAGCGCTGAGGTTGGAGACGTTCCCCCTTCAGGTTACTGAAGAAGGTATGAGCCATAGAAACACATTTATATTAGTCATTTTTCTCACTGTGAAGACCAAACACCTGACAAGAGGCAATGTAAGGAGGTAAGGACTTACCCTTTGATGCTAGTTTAAGAGGGAAGGCATGGTGGCAGGAGCAGGAAGCAGCTGGTCATGTTGCATCTGCAGTCCGGAAGCAGAAAATGGCTCTAATCACCAGTGTGTTTAAGGATGGAGATGGGGGATAACAGTTTGTCCGGTGACCGTGCAGTGAAAGGAGGCTTGCAGGGTCTCATTTATAGTGTCTTAGATAAGGGACTTGGACAGGCAGAGCACACTGTGTCTAGGTCACTTGCAGAACTGGTCTTCCAGTTATAAGACACCCTTATTGTCTTGACTTGGCTTTAAAAGGTTATTAGCAGGCTGGGAACACGGCTCAGCAGGTAGGGTCCTTGCTGTGTAAGCGTGCAAAGACCCGGGTGTTTACAGATGGGTGTGAGAGCACAGCCACTCTAGCTGAGCAGGCACATGCTTAGGTTCAGGGAAAGATGAGAAAGGTGAGGGGGAGATTTGTAGAAGAAGAGCTGACGTTGGTGTTGGGTTCCAGTATTCACATGCCCAGGCACAGGGATTCCCCACCCACGACCCATGAGTACTACACACACAGACATACCACACCCCCCCCCACAGAGACATACCACACACACACACACACACACAGACAGACATACCACACACACACAGACACACCCTCCCACACACATACATACACAGAGACAGACATACCACACACACAGACAGACATACCACACACACACACACCCCACACACATATACACACACACACACAGACACACCCTCCCACACACATACACACACAGAGACAGACATACCACACACACAGACAGACATACCACACACACACACCCAACACACACATACACACACACAGACATACCACACACACACACACACACACACACACACACCCTCCCACACACACTCAGCAGTGAGGAGTGTCGTCTGTGATAGCAATTTGAACTCAGTTTTCTCCTTCCCCATCGGCCTGTGGTGATAAAATACTACGAACAAACAATAGGTAACATTCATCATTCAAATCAAAAGTTCCCATGTATGTATCTCTTTAAGGACAGATTTCCTGTCTTTCTGCTCATTAGGGAAAGGGTGATGAACTGTTTTCCAGACGTGTGTCTGAAAAGGTCATGAAGAAGAGCTGTCTCTGATTCAACTGCTCAGTTCCTTGGAGCAGCTGATTCAGCGGGAAGCAGCGGGAACCGTGAGTTGTTAAAAGTTAACAGGGCTCTGAAAGCTGGAGACCTTTCCCCCTCCTGTGCTCATGTGCGCTGCAACTGTGTTTCACTGAGGATTTGATTTGTGTGGAATTTGTAAATTAAACTCCGAATAATACAGGTAAGTAAACTGTCATTTTTCAAATTGCATCATATGGTGGGCAAGTTTCAAGTGGGCACTCTTTAGCAGTATGGCGGGATTATTCCACCTTCAACTCAGATCTGGTGTCATGAGCTTTCTGTTTCATGGTGCCCTTGTAGCTGGTGCCCAGGTGCAGTCAGCTAAGCCTTTTTGCACGGCCCTCTCTCTGTCCTCATGGTCTGATCTCCTTGCTTGGCATACAATGGGCTATACTGTAGCAATGACACCTTCATCTGGAGTACTTTCCCCACTTTTCTTTACCTGACTGATAGACTCACTGGAAATACTACCATTGTCTCTGGAAAGTCTTCCACTAAACAGCTTACTTGTGTAATTCAATTTCTTATTTATTTAATAATAAAATTTAATTGCTAGAGAATTTTAGAGAAATGTTCCATATAGTACAAATCAATACAGTACCTCTAATGAACAGTTAACCAACAAGTACCAAAGTATAAACTGTGCATAAAATTTTGTCTAGTAAACTTATTTCTAAGTATCTATGTTGACAAAAATATGTATGTACTGTGTGATATCTATCACAGTATTATATACAATGGTGAATTATGAGAAACATGTCAAAATTAAATACAGAATTAATAAATTATGAAATTATTTGTAGACATTTTTATAATAATTAAAATGTTTTTTTGGGGCTAAAACTTTAGAAGCTAATATTATCTTATACTTTCACATTATAAA
This sequence comes from Rhynchomys soricoides, assembly GCA_019843965.1. Taxonomy (NCBI): domain Eukaryota; kingdom Metazoa; phylum Chordata; class Mammalia; order Rodentia; family Muridae; genus Rhynchomys; species Rhynchomys soricoides. The sequence continues at coordinate 4,485,918 of JADRCH010000013.1, forward strand.
TATGATTAAAATAAATTAAATCACTTGTAAAAACATTAAGCAATTGGAAATTATTTCTGACAGATCAACTCTTATAGTTTTATAGGACATTCATTTGTTCTTCTTTGAAATGACCAAGGAAAGTTGACTTCAGTCAAAATAGCACACAACCTAATCTCATAAATCACATGTTTAATGTTACTTGTTTTCAGTAGGCTTTGAAAACCTTACTACTGTCACACTCAGCTAGAAGTAAGTTGGCAACTCCTGACTAAATTCAGAGAAAATAAATACTAGTCTTCTAAAATATACAGGATTCACCTCCCTAATGTGAACTTAAAATTAAAATACCTACAATGTTCTCCCTTGAAGATATGTTAGCTTCACTCTGAGCAAAGAGCAACATTCCTTTGCATTTCCCAAGGTCATTGCACTGAGATTCATCAGATACCTAGAACACTTGATGAAGTTACCTAGTAAATATTTATTTGACCAGTACGAAGTGTCCTTCCTTATCTTTTGTGATAACTTTTGGTTGAAAGTTGATTTTATTTGATATTAGAATGGCTACTCCAGCTTATTTCTTGGAAAATTGTTTTCCAACCTTTTACTCTGAGGTCGTGTCTGTCTTTGTCACTGAGGTGAATTTCCTGTATGAGCAAAACGCTGGGTCCTGTTTACGTATTCAGTTTGTTAGTCTATGGAATTTTATTGGGGAATTGAGTCCACTGATGTTAAGAGATGCTAAGGAAAGGTGATCATGACTTCCTGTTACTTTTGTTGTTAGAGGTGGTACTATGTTTGTGTGGCTATCTTCTTTTGGGTTTGTTGAAAGATTACTTTCTTGCTTTTTCTAGGGTGTAGTTTCCCTCCTTGTGTTGGTGTTTTCCATCTATTATCCTTTGTAGGGCTGGATTTGTGGAAAGATATTGTGTAAATTTGGTTTTGTCATGGAATATCTTGTTTTCTCTGTGTATGGTAAATGAGAGTTTTGCTGAGTATAGTAGCCTGGGCTGGCATTTGTGTTCTCTTAGGGTCTGTATGAGATCTGCCCAGGATCTTCTAGCTTTCATAGTCTCTGGTGAGAAGTCTGGTGTAATTCTGATAGGTCTGCCTTTACATGTTACTTGACCTTTCTCCCATACTGCTTTTAATATTCCTTCTTTGTTTAGTGAATTTGGTGTTTTGATTATTATGTGACAAGAGAAATTTCTTTTCTGGTCCAGTCTATTTGGAGTTCTGTAGGCTTCTTGTATGTTCATGGGCATCTTTTTCTTTAGGTTAGGGAAGTTTTCTTCTATAATTTTGTTGAAGATATTTTCTGGCCCTTTAAATTGGGAATCTTCTCTTCTATATCTATCATCCTTAGATTTGGTCTTCTCATTGTGTCCTGGATTTCCTGGATGTTTTGTGTTAGGAGCTTTTTGCATTTTGCATTTTCTTTGACTGTTATGTCAATGTTTTCTATGGTATCTTCTGCACCTGAGATTCTCTCTTCTATCTCTTGTATTCTGTTGGTGATGCTTGCATCTATGACTCCTGATCTCTTTCCTAGGTTTTCTAACTCCCAGGTTGTCTCCCTTTGTGATTTCTTTATTGTTTCTGTTTCCATTTTTAGATCCTGGATGGTTTTGTTCGATTCCTTCACCTGTTTGGTTGTGTTTTCCTGTAATTCTTTAAGGGGTTTTTGTGTTTCCTTTTTAAGGGCTTCTAACTGTTTACCTGTGTTCTCCTGTTTTTCTTTAAGGGAGTTATTTACGCCCTTTAAAAAGTCCTCTATCATCATCATGAGAAGTGATTTTAGATCCAAATCTTGCTTTTCCAGTGTGATGGTATATTCAGGACTTGCTATGGTGGGAGAATTGGGTTCTGATGATGCCAGGTAACCTTGGTTTCTTGCTTATGTTCTTGTGCTTGCCTCCTGCCATCTGGTTATCTCTAGTGCTACCTGCCCTCCCTTTGTCTGACTAGAGTCTGTCCTTCCTGTGATCCTGATTGTGTCAGAACTCCTCAGAAACCAGCTGTCTCTGGGATTCTGTGATTCTGGGATCCTGTGATCCTGTGATCCTGAGATCCTGGGTGTGACAGAGCTCCTGGGAGTCAAGCTGCCTCTGAGTCTCTGAGATCCTGATGTGACCAAGCTCCTGGGATATTGAGATCCTGGGATCCTGGGCAGGTTAGAGCACCTGGGAGTGGAGCTTTCTCTGGGTGTTGTGGGACTGGCTGAGGAGTTTGTGCCCCTTCAATTTCTTTTAAAGTGTAAATTGATCTTTGAGACTGTAAACATCTTATAGGAGGAAACTGTGCTGTCTAGCACCTAACCTGAATAGTAAGTGTTTGCCAGGATCTTCTAAACGCTAGCCTTTCAAGTTAATATTTCAGTTTCTTCCCAGTTAGTGATAAGATTGAACTGAAAAGCCACAAGAAAGTTTCAAAATGACAAGTGACTAGGGCGGTTATGTAAGGAGTGAGTAATAAGGATTATTTTTCTCCCAGTGGTAAAGTCTTATCTTTTTAAAAAAACATGTTTTAGAAGAATCTGCCACCTGTGAACCTTCTGTGCAACTGTACAGCATGAGATGGCAGATAATGGCCCAGGACACTGTTAAATGCAGCCTAACACAAAATCATATCCCTACTATAAACATAATGATGTGTTTTGCAACTCAGTTGTGGTGACTTTGTGGACAATGCCATAGTGTTTCATGGTTCAGAGATTGGATGCACCTGCCAGAGTCTTCACTTACCATTGTGCTGTGGCTCAAATCTCAACCCAACAAAGATGAAGAAGATGCTTGGAAAATATCAAAATTAAGCTTTTGAAGGATGGCTCTACTAAATATGTATCATTTCCAATGCTGTTAGAAAGCTGAGATGTCATAAATCAAGCCATAATAATTTGAGATTCACCGTATTAATTAACGTCTCTGGCAGGCTGCTGGGATAACCTGGCTCTTTTGACTTCACAGTCCACTAATGGCTTGCTTGCACCTCCCTCTCTGAAAATTGAACTCTCAGAAACAAACGTCAAAGAAAGACAAAACCCAGTGACAACAAAAGGAGCAAGCAAGCAACAAGAAACCCAAGTGGTTTTTTCCTCCTCTGTTCTTAGACTATTTAGCAATAAAACAGGCTGTAGAGAATGCAGGCAAAATATCTCTCTACTCAGTTGGTAAGGAAGAAATGAAACCACCTTGTGGTACTGAGCAATGCAGTAGTCATAGAAACTGTAATTGATATGGACCAGAGGAAAACCCCTGCCACAGAGGCTTGTGCATGTCACAGCCATAGCCCTTAGTGATGTGAGCAAATGGTATCTATCCTGGATCCAAGGGGCAGGTCAAAGCACTCGTGGATACTGTTTAAACTAAAATAACCCTGATTTTAGAGTGTATATAACTGATTGGAGAGATAAAAGTCAGCTAGAGTGGGAGAGTCAATAAGGGTTATGGGGTCAGAAATATGATCAAAAAACACTCATAAATGTATAAAATGTCATAATGAAACCCATTATTCTGCATAATTTCTTTATGGCAATATATCTTTTAAAAAGTATGAATGAAGTATATCCATCGGCATGGCTACGCCTCTGATCCGCTTGCTCATTACTAGTTCTGTGATGTGAGCATGGCTTTGCTGTGCCCCAGCTACGTTTTGCTCTACCCAGCCACCTCTCCATCTTCATTAACGTCACTGAATATGGGGTACATATGCCATTGTATTTCCTGATAACGACCCCGTGCCCTGTGGCTGACAGTCCTTGTCTGAACAGCAATTTTCCTCTACTTGTCAGATTCTCCCAAAATTCTGGAAATACTATAGAATAGCTTCTGTGTTTGAACAATGGAACAGCAGACGTTAAATGTTACGTTTTCAATGACATACAGCTTACTACCGTCTGCTAAAACATAAAATGTGATTAAATAATGAATTTCCTATCATTCCTAGGATACAACAAGAGTAAATAGAATCCTAGGATAAGTAAACAAACAACGGAAGTAAACAAAAAGAGGAAGGAACAAGTCAAGCCATTACATCACTAGTAATGATAATGACACACCCAGCTTTTTTGCCGAGCGAAGTAAGTAGTGCAGTTCCCTCCCTCCCTCCCTCCAGCTCTCTCTCTCTCTCTCTCTCTCTCTCTCTCTCTCTCTCTCTGTCTCCCTTTCTCTCTCCCTTGTTCTCTCTCTTCCTCTCTCCTTCCTCACTCTCCCATTTCTGGCTGTCAGGAGGTGAACAGCTTTGCTATGCCACTTGTTTCCCATCATGATGTGCTGCCTTGCCACAGGCTCCAATGCAATTGAGACAACCCACCATGAATCTGAACCTCTGAAACCAAGGGACAAAAATAAAGCTTTCTTTTTTCCTTATGAACTCTTTATATTATCACAGTGGTGGATGCTAACTCATGCAGTGTATTGAGAAATAAAATGTGCCCTTCTAGCCTAGGAGTTGTGGGGAGGTCAGGTTTCAGGGTCCTCTTCTCAGAGGAGAGGGTGTGGTTGAGCATCATCAGATTGTTATGTAGGTCTCAAGAAGCTTTTGCTGTGTTGAGTTACTGTACTAAAGATGGAAGGCATGCCTATAGTCTTGGGTGCAGACTCAGCATCATACCAGTTACATCAACAATATCCCCACTCCATAATAATAAAAAAATGTCCCCTACCTAAAGTCAACTGATCATGGACTTTAATAATATCTATAAAATATTTCCACCTCAACATCTCCTTTAATGTTTGGTTGCAATGTAGGGGACTGTAGCCTGGTCAAGTTGACCCATAAAACTGACCACTCCAGCAAACAATTCAACTACTGCATGTTATTACAAGCTACATCTCAATTTAGGGGTGATGAGTAACGATTTTAAACACACACACAAACACACACACACACACACACACACACACACACAAAACACACACACAAAGTTATGACACTTTGGTGACAGTGTTCCACTCAAAAGCTATAGAGTACCTAACCAAAACCCCAGTACTAGACATAAGAAACCACCATTCAAGTCATTCAAGTTGTTGATTGAAGTAGTCCTAGTGACTCCTAAAACAATATAGACTATTACTGTTGTCCTTAGTTACCTCCAAGAGGTTCAAGGCACGCTCCTAAATATGTGTTCAAGAAACCATGTATTTATGACACATGAGTCTAGTGAAGCAAGCTGTATCTAAACTGAAACCTCCTTCCTGGGGTCTAGCTTCCATATTACTAGAAAGTGCTATGCAAGCTTCCATGGTATGGAAGCCACCAGTAGTCATATCTAGCTGTGATGCCTATGAACCAGCACAATGACAAGTATGGCAAGGTGCAATAATGACACTCATATCTTGGCAATAACCAATGGCCGTCTAATTGGACTTAAGACCCGCTCAACAGTGCTAGTACTAGAAGCATAACCAACTACTTGGGGCTAGTGAAATCATAGATTTTGGAACAGTAGTTCTCAACCTGTGGGTGGCAATCCCTTTGGGGCTCAAATGACCCGTTCAGAGGGCTCACCTATGACCATTGGAAAATATAGATATTTACATCATGATTCATAACAGTAGCAAAAGCACAGTTATGCAGTAGCAACAAAGATGACTTTATGTTTGGGGATCACCCCGATATGAGGAACTGTATAAAGGGTAGTAGCATTAGGAAGGTTGAGAACCACTGCCTTAGAAGGTAGCTCTACTGCCACGACTTTACTAGACCAGCATGGTTCTTAACTGCATTCTACAACTTGTCCTTATACCCACGGGTAAGCATAGCTCTCACCCCTCATCAAGAAGGCCTCTGTTTGTAGTAAATGGAGACTATTACAGGAAACTACAACTGGAAACAATGCAGAAACCAATGGATCGTATAAGCTCAATACAACTCCTGTACCTAAGATTCAGGGAACATTGAGGAAGATGGAGGGAAGATTGTCAGAGCCTATAGAAAGAATTACAGGTAAACTAATGGCTGCTAAGAGAGGAAGAATTACCCTCTTTTAGGGATGACCTCCATAAATGATTATTCAAATCAAAGTCAGCCCTGAAATCAATCGAAGACAAACAACAAAAATGGATTCAGCAAGTTGCATTTGTGTGTGTGTGTGTGTGTGTGTGTGTGTGTGAAACAGTAGCAGAGAAAAAGAGGCCATCAACTTGAGAAGGAGAGGGAGGCAATAAAAAAATAAGGTGAGAATGTATGCATATATGTATGTATATATGACCAGAGTTCTCCTCCCCCCCCCCCCCCCCCCCTCCCCCCCCCCCCCCCCCCCCTCCTCCCCCTCCTCCTCCCCCTCCTCCTCCCCCTCCTCTTTCTTTTTTGCTGACAGAGTTCCATAAACACAAAAGCAAGTCTAAGCATGACCTGGGACATTAGACACCTATTTGTGGTAAATGGCTTTGCCTCTGTGGGATTGGCTTGGAACTTTTTAGCTGCAAGACCAGAAGGATTAGAACAATTCTATTTTGACTAGAATTCTTCCTAGCTTTTTAAGGAACATGGAAACTTGAATTTCCCTTTCTCTTTTTTCCTTCACTCTCTCCTTACTTTCTTTTCTCCCAATCGTGTCATTTTTGGAGGCTGTAGCACTAATCCCCTGTTACTCACTGCTGAGCTCTGTGTGCTGCTCACACAGAGCACACTGGTATTCTTGGCTCCATGTGGAGAGAACTTCATCCCCTTGAAGTGAGTCTGGGTTTAGAAGATTATTGTTTTCCTCATGGGTTCCTTTCAGGCAATTCCACTGTATGAGACAACGATGCAATGCAGGCTGAGTTGACCTAAGGTTTCAGGACAGGGCCGAGCTAGGCAACTGGACTCTCCTTCCTCAATGCTATAGTTGTGCCTGACTTCAGTGTTGTCTCAGAGACATGCTTATTAGCAACAGAGAAATAGTAAACTAAAGAAAACGAAGGCGTAACACTGAGACCAGAAAGAGAACCATTCAGTGTACATGATGATTAGATGGCAGGACCACGTCTGAGCAAGTCAGTATCTGTCATAGTTATTTTTACCATTGCAGCATGGTGCACTTTATACTTAGTAGTTGGAAATGAGAGCGAATACTTACCAATGTCTGTAATTTACCAGACAGTGTTCTGAGCACTCCATTTTTACTGTCTTATTTAAAAACCCTTGCAAAAACACTTCAAGATAAGAATTTATAAGTTTAGAAAACTTAAGTGCTTAGAAAGCTATCCTCCAACCCCACAGCCCACTCATAAATTATTATTATTATTGTTAATATTGTGTGTGTATGTGTCTGTGTGTATGTGTGTGCATGTGCATGTGTGTGTATGTGTGTGTATATGTATGTATATGTGTCTGTGTGTGCATGTGCATGTGTGTACATGTGTGTGCATGTGTGTGCGTGTGTATGCATGTGATGTATGAATTTGAGTGTGAGTGACCGTGCCACAATGTGGAGGTCAGAGGACAAATTATGAGTGCTGACTCCCTCCTTCCACTGAGAGATCTGGGGATTGAACTTAGGCAGTCAGGCTTGTATGGCAAGTGCTTTTACCCATTGAGCTATCTCACTGGCCCAGAATGTTTGAAATGAAATAAATATTAAATAAAGCTTCCAAAGGCGTTTGTTTTGCATAGCAACATAATGTAGCAGTGCTCATCTCTTCCCTTGATTGTAAATGTGCATGAGTGTTTTACCTGATCGTAAGACTGTACACCATGGACATGCCTGGGGTCCCCAAAGGGGCCAGAAGAGACTGTTGACTGCCCTGGAACTGGAGTGACTGATGGCTATGAGCTGCGGTGTGGGTTCTGAATTAAATCTGGCTCCTCCAGAAGAACAGCTAGGTCTCCTAGCCACCGCCTCATCCTTCCAACCCCCAAGCACAGTCATTTAAACAGATGCAAAAACAGTTTCCAAAATGAACGTTTACACAATGCAAATCTCAGCTAACCAAAAAGTATGGTGTTTCCTCAGTTAAATAAACAGCATCTGTGTGGGGCCTCAAGATAGCTCAGTGGGCAAAGGCCCTCACTGCTGATCTTACGGATTTCCTGCTTTCTTCTGTCACACGATGAATTGCGTTTCTTGACTTTAAATGTTGAATCAGCCTTAAGTTCTTGTGATAAACCTTTGGTAATGAGATGGTTTTCCACTGTGACACGGTACTGTAATATACTTAGGAATGAAGCTTTCAAATGTGTCTAAGGCCTTTATGCCAAAAGCCATCAAATATTGCTGAGGATAAATATTTGAATGAATAGAAAGACAATGTTCATGGATCAGAAGCCTTTCTCCTCACATCTGCAGGACCAATGCAATGCCAAACAAAATCATAGCAGATATTCAGTTTTGGTGAAAATTGATAAGTTTGCTAAACGCTTATGTGTAAATAAAAGTAAGCTAGAGTAATGAAGGCAAAAATAAATAATAAAAAGCCGTGTCAGGAATTGCAGGGGTGAGGGGAAAGAGACAAAGCGCTGGCGGACAGACAAGGTAGAATCAACACAGGAAGTGAGAAGCTTGTAGGCTAAAGGAAATTCAGGGCAGGCAAGGCTCAAAGGAAGGAGTGTGAACTGTGCCCAACACTGCCACCAACATAGTAAGTTATGAGTATGATACTACCCAAGGCTTATGGGAGGCCACATTCAAAATGAGAAAATTAACACAAGTACATTCATGGGAAACATGTTATACATTGTTTTCAAGCAAGTTATATATTCTTTTAATAATTTGTTACAGTATATTTTTCATGAATTCCTTCTAAACCAATAAATTTCCCATTTCAAGGAGTACATTAAAATCAGCCAGATCTGTGGATAATGTTATATATAATCCTAGCTCTGGGGAGGCGGAGTCAGGAAGGTGTCCAGTTCAAGGTCAGCATGAGCTACATAAGAGGACCCTGTCTCCAGCCTGATACAGCTGTCTCCTGAGAGGCTCTGCCAGTGCCTGACAAATATAGAGGTGGATGCTCTCAGCCAACCATTGGATTGAGAGCGAGGTCCCTAATGGAGGAGCTAGAGAAAGGACCAAAGGAACTGAAGGGGTTTGCAGCCCCAGCGGAGGAACAACAATATGAACCAATCCCCCCTCCCCCAGAGCTCCCAGGGACTAAACCACCAACCAAAGAGTACGTACATGGAGGGACCCAGGGTTCCAGCCACATATGTAGCAGAGGATGGCCTTGTTGGACATCAGTAGCAGGAGAGGCCCTTGGTCCTGTGAAGGCTCGATGCCTCAGTGTAGGGGAAGGCCAGGACAGGGAAGCTGGAGAGGATGGGTTGGTGAGAAGGGGGAGGGGGAGAGGATGGGGGGTTTGGAGGGGAAACCAGGAAAGGGGATAACATTTGAAATGTAAATAAAAAAATCTAATAAAAAAATTTAAAAAGAAAGATAAAAAGGAGAGCAATTTCCTGCCCAATGAAAGAATGAATAGCAGAATCAAAGATTAGAAGGGCAGTTCTGGAAGCTGATTCCATAATAGGACATGAATCTCCAAGAAGCGATCTTAGAAGTAGGTTTTGGTGGAGTTGGCTAAAGTCAACAAGTTTTGTGCTGAAAAGGATTAAGGACAAGACATGTTCATTAATAGACACCCATCTTGTGACCGTTGTAAAATATTGCATGGTATGTTTTATATATAAATAAAACAGTTTGGTGTCATTGTTTTAAAATGATAAAAAAGAAGACCCTGTCTCAAAAAGCAAAACAAAACAAAACAACTCACAATGAAAAACCACCCATTAAGATAAAAAGTTAGCCAAATATGTTTATTATAGACCATTTGATGGACCATTAAGCCTGGAATTTATTAAATTACATATTATTGACTTTGAATTATTAGTTAGCCTCTGCCTTTCCTGCTCTTGGAACTTTAACTGTCAACCACTTTTTAAAACTGTCATTCCCTTTGTTAATACAGTTGTTAATGTGGGAGTCAAGGGACTTCTGAGATCTGCAACTGACCCACAGATGAAGGTATAAACTATATGCTACTGAGATGGAAAAAATACCACTGCCACCACCAAACCATGGCAAACTCTTACAACATTTCAGTAGATGAGTTGGCTTTAAACGATGTCTGGTATTGTAGTTTTACCTGAAGTACAAACCATTATTTCTCGTGGGAAATGGTGAATTAAATAGTGGTGGCATTTTGTTTTTGTTGTGTACAGGACAGAGTTTCAAGAGTCAGTGCAAGCATTGTTGGCAGAAAGCCCGATCTGTAAGCTCTGGAGCATTTC
>JADRCH010000013.1:4496115-4518206 GCA_019843965.1 Rhynchomys soricoides
CAAGCATTGTTGGCAGAAAGCCCGATCTGTAAGCTCTGGAGCATTTCTCCAGGTCAGGGAGATATGGATAAGCGTGTAGGGATGAGAGCCGAAAGCTGAGGAGACGTCCAGACGCCGAACTTCCACATGATCATCAGGATCAGAATCTAAGGTCCAGAGCCCAAGGAAAGGAGCTGGGCGTGGTGGTCCGTATCTGTAATCTGAGTGCTGCTAAAGCAGCAACAGGTGGAACTTTGGGGCTCATTAGCTAGCCTGCCTGGTCTATTTGAGATCTCTGGGGTGGAGGAAGTCAAGAGAATTAGCCAGCAGAGCATGCTTCCCCCTTTCCATTACGAAGCAGGATTTCCAGGTGAGAGAAATAATCACAGAGGCAAAAGTTGCCAAAGACAAGAGTCACTAAGGAATGTGGGTGGTTGTTCTTTTGGAGTCTTGAGCATACATGTTATTGCTATCCCTCCTGAGAAGCAGGAGATGTCAGTTGAAAGATGCTGCGAATGAACTAAATTTTAGCCTGTGGTTTTGGTTGACACCTGCCATGGCATTTTTAATAACTCCTAAAAAAACACTATCCCAGAGTTATAGTGTCTCACAGCTGTCGCCTCCACCCACAGTGTCTGGCTGCTGGTCTCCTACTTTGGCAGGTTAGCAATTCCTGAATGTACAGGCTCATGTTGGTCAGAATGCAGAGCAATTCTGCACTTTAGTGGTCCCTGGGTGCAGCACTGTCCATGGTGGGAGGTCTTCGAGAAACAGATAGCTGATGGGAGAGGCTAGGAAAGAGAGAACCACCCTTCACCCTGTCCATGGTGGGAGGTCCTCGAGGACCAGATAGATGCTGGAGGAGGCTAGGAAAGAAAGGACCACCCTCCAGCAAGTGCTTATGGATTTGGCTGATCTGCAGAAATCTTCTTTTTACCATCTTAAAGGAAAGGGAACTGCCCTGTCCTCCCTTGAGAGTAAACACTGCTTGTTCATTGTGGTTTTCCTTCTGTCTGTGCAGCCTTCTTCAGTCAGGTTATTTAAATTAGCTTTGCTTACACTCCTTACACAAAGAAAAGTGCACTGAGCTGTAGGATATAGATTTGGCTGCTCGTAATCCTGCCACCCACTAGCAGGTCCTTTTTGGGGTGTTTGGGAGCTATGGTGGTCAGCTTTGACTGTAAGAATGATTGTATTAAGAGATATCTAGGGGATTAACAACTCAATCTCTAGGTATGTCTGTGAGGACATTTCCAGAGACAATTGGTTTGAGAGGCCTCCAAACTAAGCAATGGTTTAAACCATTGATGGATTCACGGGCTAAGTGACCTGTGGAGAGATGGTGGAACCTTGAGAGGCGGGGCTCTGTGGGAAGAAGCAACCTTATTTCTTGTAGGATTTCAGGTAGTCTACCCTGTAACCCTTCCTTCCTTCCCTCCCTCCCTCCATCCCTCCCCCCCCTTCTGCCTCCCAGAGCAGAGTGGGCTTGTCTCCATCATTAGTACTTAGCTGGCTTCCCTGTTCCTTCCAGGAGGTGTTAAGGTCCAAGAAGTTTCCCTAGCTCTCCCCCAAGCAGGAGGAAGAAGCAGTGTGTGTGTGTGTGTGTGTGTGTGTGTGTATAAGAAAAAACATCAGCAAAGAAATATGGCCAATGTTATACAATCAAGCACAACAACAACAACAAAAGCCAACCCAGTGTGTGTATAAGAGTATGAGAAATACAACCATGAAAAGAGGGAGGGGGCAGGGAGAACAGGAAGGATAAAAATACAGTTACAACAGGAAGGAAATGGAAAATAAATAAGTGACATTCCTTTACTCAGACTGAGCCCCTTGAGGGACGTGTGTTAGAAGGCCTGGAGGGGGTGGGTAAGAGTCATATAGAATTGTGTAATTTACGGGGGGTTCCTCTCAAATCAATTGGAAAAAGACAGCCTACCAAATTCACGGGGGTCCCGTTTGGCTTTTCTTTTTCCAAGGTTTTCTGGCTGTGTAGATTTATGAGTCGTAGCTTATTTATTTTGTTCCTGCTGAGGTAAATAGCTCCATGCCGGGGGCATTTATGATTATTGTGTAGAGAACATAGATGATAAATTACTTCCTTTCATTTGTCTTTTGACCAGAGAAATGTCTGTTTTCTTCGCAATTTGACTTTTAATGTGTGATGGCTTTCCCCCCCTTCTTTCAGTGTGACTGCAGGTGTAGCACACATGGTTCTCATTCGTGGAGGTTAGGTAGCTTAGAGGTTAGACCTTGCCTGTCCACATGAGCCCTGAAAAGGGAAGTCTTCCATATGGAAGAATTTGTGGCTGAGCTTTCAGCCAGCCACACCTGCCCTGTCAGTCTAGCTGCTGGGATCATAGTCGCACACTGCTTCACAGTGGCTTAAGCTTCTGTGCTACCTTTCTTTTAAAGCCTCCATGTAAGCTTCTGATCTTGCTGAGAGGGAACATCTTCAACTTCGACTTAACAATAATCTGACTTTTCTCCCACAGCAGTCTTTGTAACATCAATGTGCTTACCCAGCCGTGGACTCCGCGTGACATAACACTGGCCTGCATCTTAAAAAGATATGTCTTCTCGTGCAACTGTGGCATGACTTTTTGGGCGTCAGCACCATTTCCTGATTAGATTTGAGGCCTGCTCCACTGGCGAGCTGTTTGCCAGGCATTCTAAACTTAGCCAAAAGCCTCTGGCTTGAGGGGGCATAGGCTATAGGGGAGAATCTACTAACGTTTTGCTCAATGGACACACTGATCAAACTACATTTGAAATACTTACCCTTCTCAACACAGACTTGTGCTGCTCCTTGCCTTTGGCTGGCAAGTGGCTCTTTGCCTTTTTGTAGTGAGTTTGGTCAAAGTGCAGAGACCCAAGTGACTGTTGAGTGCTCAGGTTTAAGTGGGCATCCATATGACCCTCTCCAAGGCCCAGGGGATGTTGTGGAATCATGGATGAAAGACTATTAGTGAGAGGCTGAGGAGGAGTGCTGTGGACCACAAGACACAGCTGCTGCAACCAAGAATTCACAGTAGCTATGGCTACCTGCACGTGGTAGGGCCTTTCAACACCCCATCACTGGTAGCAAAGTGTTCATATGGCCTTGCCCCTTCCAGAGGAGCTATTAGTAATTAGTGGTTGCAGAGGGAAGAGTGTCATTTTTGTCAATGGTGTAGCCACTGGTCAGTTGTCAATAGTGTAGCCACTATGTCAGCACATAACACTATCCATGCTCATATAAGCAACCCTAATTAAGTCAGGTGGTCAAAGGAAGAGATGAGAGCAGCAGGGGCTATTTGGGCTGAAGACAGGGCATAGAGGAGGGGGAATGAGAGACAGCAATAGAGAGTGAATAATCATCATCGTCTGGACACATATGAAACTGTCAAAAATAAATAAAGAATAAAGCAAGTAACCTGAAGTAAACTTCAAGTAGCATCTGGCTACTGAGCGTGTTTAGGCATGCCTTGTCTGAACAGATATGTGGAAATACCTATTGGGTGTTGGAGACTTAGCATAAAAAAATAAAGTAAACCGTGTCCTTAACAATGTTTATGCAGATTTATATGCTAAAATATAATATTTTGGTTATAGTGGGATAAATAAAATATGTTATTTGAATTAATTTCATCTGTGTCATCTTTTTCTTTTTCAAATGTGGCTACAAGAAAACTTCAGATTACATATCTGGCTCACATATGTGGCTTGCATGCTATTTTTATTGGACAGTGCTGAATTAGGAGCAGAACACAGGAAGTCCAAGTCTGGTACTGTCATTTCCTGCTTCATGACCTTGGATAAGCGGTTAAAATTCTGTGAGCTTCCATTTCTAGCTAGCTAAATGAGAATAATAACAACCGCTCAGTAAGAGCGTTCTCATTCACGCTGCTGCTGTGTGTGTTGTTGATTGAAATAATTTTGTGGTATCCGGCAGATGCCATGTTGTCACATTAGTTCCTGTCTTTGCCCATTTTGTTTGCTATCAGTAAAGGTGGCCACTTTGCTCATGCTAACTTGCTCACAGTCAGGAAAAAGCAGTCCTGTATTTTGTGGTTCCAGACAAACAGCAGGCACAACAGCTCTGAGGACAGAAATTACTGATTTCAGCTGGTCAGTTGTTGGCGGCTGAGATTTAAGCCTGGTGCACCTGCCCTGTCACTCAGCATTACAGTGGTTGCTGGACAGGTACTGGGTCCCACTGGGTTAAGTTTCCAAAGTGTCTTAGAAAGCCTCAGTGTGAGATTTTGCTCTTCAAGTTAAAAGGCGGAATATTCCTGGAGGCACATTTAAAGACAATCAAGGAATAGGCTCAGTCTCGTTTCAACCCTCCATGTCTGCTCAGACTTGCTGTTTCATAGGCAGTGTGGGGAGTGAGGGTCTGTGTTCTCCAACTGGGCCTGCTGAGCAGCTAGGCATGGAGACTCTTAGCTTTAGGTTATCTTCAGGCCTGAAACTTTGTTAGGACGAAAGCCCTCAGCAGGCATCTGTGGAAAGTAACTCATATATTTCACGAGACAATTTATGGACATTAAAAGGAAAAACATGGAGTACTTGGAACAATTCTATAATGTGGCACTTGACTTATAGGAAGGACATAAATTCTTTGGAAGATACAATCTATCAAAATTCAAAAGGGGGAGCAGTCATTTTACATAGAAGACATCTATGTCTTCTCAATCAATTGAATCAATAGTCAATAACACAGGGAAACTCCACAACCTGTTCTAGAACAGCAGTTCTCAACCTGTGAATTATGATCCCTTTGGGGATCTAATGACCCTTTCACGGGGGTCACCTAAGACCATTGGAAAATACAGATATTCACATTACAATTCATAACTGTAGTAAAATTCCAGTTATGAAGTAGCAATGGAATAATTCTATGGTTGGGGGTCCCCACAACACGAGGGACTGTATTAAAGAGCCGCAGCATTAGGGAGGTTGAGAACCACTGCTCTATAAGGTAATAGTGACATTGCAAGAAATACATCTGCATAATGCAGAAGTAAAGTTCTTCAACAAAATATTTACAAATCAAATTCATCAACTGCATGAAGAATTGTAAGGACATAGCTCTGATGGGGACATCTGTATCAACCCCCTTTGCCCCAAGACTCAGGGACCAATCTGGAAGAATGTGCATGCCTCTCTCTCTCTCTCTCTCTCTCTCTCTCTCTCTCTCTCTGTGTGTGTGTGTGTAGGGGGTAGATTTTAAGAGCCAGTGGTAGTGTCTGTCTGCAGCAAAACAATATTTGTGAGACAGGACTATAGCACACATGAACTCACAGCAACTGAGACTGAATGCATAAAACCTGCACAAGATCAACCCAACCAACACAGCAGTATGGCTGGAGGACAGGCTCATGAAGTCCCACCCCTAACTAAGGAGGCATTGGGAGATATTCTTCAGGGATGTGCTTCCTGAGAAGGCATCTATGCTCCAATAGGTGATCCTTCAGCCATGCACACACTGAGTGGACTCAGTAGGTTTAAAAGAAAAAGAACATAAAGTTGGGAACAAAGGTGGTAACAGGAAGGGGAGGAACTGGAGGGAGAGAATGGGGCAGATTTGAGCAAAACACATCATATACATGTGTGAAGCTCTCAAAACTGCTTATAATTAGCAAGTTATGGTCATCAAAACATGAGTTCAGCATAAAGATAACTCATGACTAAGCACATACTTTAAATACCCTTCTAAAGGTCGTAGGGTGATGTTTCCTTAGCACCCGCTTTCTGTTCGCGCCCCGACCCCTTCACCCCTTCCTTACACCTCCTCCTTTTCCTTCTCTCTTGCCCTCCTCTCCTTCCCATCTTCTCTCCGCTTTGTTCTTTGTTCGCTTTCTCCCATCTGCCATTCTTCCTCTCCGACGGAGGTATGCCCCAGCCCCAGATCTATTTCTTTATCTGTAAACATGACATGTCCGATTCTCCTTCAAGTGACTTGCTAGAGAGTCAAGGGAGATTTTATCCTTCGGTGCATTGGACACTTACATGTATTGCTCTGTTATATGTCATAGCGTGTTATATAAGAAGGTGAATATATGAGAATAAGAGGCCTGCACACAGAAAGTTTATAGCTCAATTGGAGATATAACGTCATGACCAACAGCAACTTAGAAAGGAAAGGGTTTAGTTCATCTTACACTTCCACATCACAGCCCATTGTTACAGGAAGAGCAAGAACCAATTTTAAAAAAAATGGCCCACAGGCTTACATACAAGCTAATAGTATAGAACCATTTTTCAACTAATAGTCTCTCTTTCTGGTCATGTCTAGTTTTGTGTTAACTTAATGAAAACCACCCACTACACAATTCTGGTAAAAAGCAAAGTTTCATTAAAAAAAAAGTAAGGGTTGGTGAGATGGCTCAAGTGTTGTTTAAAGGACGTGCTGTCAAACCTGACAACCTAGATGTGATTCTTATAGTCCATATGTTAGAAAGAGAGAAAGTTGCCTGCTGACATCTACATCTGTTTCATGGTATGTATGTACCTGCACTCATATATGGAACACACACACACACACACACACACACACACACACACCCCAAATAAACTATAAAGAATGATCAATTGAGATTCATTCCAGGTATGCAAGGTTACATACCTGTAACACAATCACAAAACTACATCCATTGTATACATAAATGGCTTCTGGCAGAGTCTAACACTGGTCATTATGAAAACTTGGCAGATGAGGAATCTAGGGGAGCTTCCTCAACTTGATGAAGAATGTCCATCAAAGTCCTGCAACGAACATACTTACAAATGAGAGCCCCAATGCCTTTCCCTTAAGGTAGAGAGCAAACAAGGATGTTTTGTCTTACTATTCCTGTTAGCATTGTACCTGAAGTCCTAACTGGCACGGTAAGATCAGATAAGGAAACAAATGGTACACTGATTAAAAAGGAACAAATAAATGATCTCTACTCACAGGTGACATAAGTGTTTGTGTAGAAATCCCAAAGCTTTAGCACACACACTGCCTGGATCTGAAAAGCAAGTCTAGCTGGATGGCAGTGTACAAAAGCCTGTTGCTTTCATGAATGCCAGTAATGAACAGTAAGATTTTGAAAAAAAACAAAGCAGCCAAATATCTTACAATAGTATCTCCTGGATGAAATACTTTTGTATAAATCTAATAAATGAGATGTGTACCTCTGCATGTTGAAAAATCAAAGAACACTATGAAAGAAAAGGAAGTGGAGAGATGTCTGTGATAAGGGCAGGGTTGTTAATATGCCTGTCCTCACCAACTTGACTTACAAAGATTCCATAAAAACCCAGTTAAATCTTGTGGGAGATTTCATGTGCATTGAAGGGACTTGTATCGGCACAATGTACCCCAAGACCAAGTTCCCAGCACAAAGGAGATTTATTTTTTTCCAGAGGGACAAAGGGCAGAGAATAAGAGACAAAGACAAGAGATAGAGGAAGACGGAGAAGGTAAAGGAACAAGAGAGAGAAGGGATATTTGACCCAGAGACAAAGAATTGCCTCTGGATAGAGAAGAGACAGACACTGCAAATAGGCAAATGACAGTTTGTAAAGGTAACAGGGGAAACCTGTGTAGGCATAACTTTTTTCCAACCTACTTTAATAAGAGTTCAACCTCTATCTCATCACCCACCAGAGACAGTGGGAAAGAAAAGTTATTAGGACACAGGGAAGTGGACCCGCTTAGAAATGGTTCTTCAGGGGTGAGTCCAATCTTCTTTGTCAGGATATCAACAGTTTAGTCCCATAGCAAACACCAAATATGAATCAGCTGCCCCAGTCTAATTCTCTCATCAGACACCATATATGAAACAGCAGCTGCAGTCTAGTCCACTTGGCAGACACCACTCATGAACCAGCAAGAGTAGTTCAATCCAGAAGAAACCACAAGGCTTGCCAACTGGCATAAGGCCATAGAAGTGGCAAGATGCCATAGGAACCTCACAAGAAGTTCTTTGTTGAATTTCTCTCTATGAAGTCACCACAGCAAAGCTTAGCAACGCAAACCAATGCATGTGTGCCATCAGCGAAGAATATCGATTGAGGCAGAGCAAAGTGAACCAAAGCTTGAGTTTTTACACTGTTTGTAAGTTTCTATTTTTATTTCTTCTGAACAACATGCATCTTTTATGTGTTTGCTATAGCAAAACACCTTTTCACCTGTGTCTGCTTCAGCAAAACATCCTTTCACCAGTGTGCCCCAGCAAAACATCATTTGACATAACTGACTTTCCAAAGAAACCAGAAGTTTCCACTTCAAACCTGTGTTAGGATGAAGTGTTTAATTTTGATTGGGCATGTTAATTACGTGAGCCAAAGCGGGCTTTTGATTTGCTGGACTTCAATACTTTGATAGCTGGACCTTGGATCTTGGTGGTCAGCCTCAAATGTAACCAAATAAGGGGAGCCATGTTTGCCATGCCTCAGCTGACTGGAATTTCTTCATGTATCAACATGCTAACTTCCAAGTTGATATGGAGATGCAGGAGAACCAGAGTAAAAAAATTCCCCCCAAAGAACAAAGAAGTCAAAAGCCTTACACTATTCAATCACAAGGATTTCTTTGTAGTTATAATCAAGACAAAGTCATGGAAGAGTTTTAAAATTCTGCAGTTTTCAACATGGCTGGACTTCAAAGTACATCACATTAAATGAAATAAACTACACCCAGAAAAACAAATGTTACCTGGTCTCACTTTTATGTGGAATCTGAAAAGCTGAGAATTGAACAGAGATCACCAGAGATGAGGAAGGGGAGGGTAAGGTGGATGGAGTGAGATTGGTTGATGGCTACAAAGTTGAAGTTAGGAAGGATGAATAAATTGGAGCACTCTGTATGCTAATTAACAGCAATGTATTGTATATTTCAGATTACCTTGGAGGGGGGAAATTTTGACAGTCAGTGTTATAAAATGATAAACAAATGGAATTGATGGATATGCCAACTGCTTTGATTGGATCATTAAGAAATGTACCCATGTATTGATATACTACTTGGCATCCCACAAACATGTGCAATGATCTTGTCAATTAAAAATAAAGTAAAATATATAAAGAAAGCAAGACAAGAAAAAAAGCATTTAAGAAAAGATAAATTATGGAACAGAATAGAAAATCGAAAAATGGCCCATGCAAATACAGTCAACAGACCTTTGATAAAGGTATAGATACTTGCTGAAGAGAAGATGGTCCTTGTTGTCCTCAACAGTGGAGAGAGTGCAAAGTCCATGTCTGCAAATGAACACAGCCATAACCCTTACATTTTTGAGTCTTAAGTTTTGAAGTGTGATTTTTTTCATTCCTGGGAGTGAATGCCAAGGCCTTAGACAGGTCAGGCAAGTTAAGCACCACCAGCCCCAGAGCTGTGATAATTTTGCTTGTGTTTTATAGAGAAGGCCTCTGTTGCCCAGGACGTCCTTGATCTTGAAGCATCCTCTCGACTCAGACTCCTGAGTGCTGGGTTTACAGGCTTAAGCCACCACGCCCAAGCTGCAATGTTTTTTGTTTATTTGGTTTTGGTTTTGTTTCTCAACACAGAGTTTCTCTGTGTAGCCCTGGTTGTCCTGGAACTTTCTCTGTACATCAGGCTGGTCTCGAACTCTGAGTTCTGCCTTACTCTGTCTCTGAGTGCTCCAAGTTGTGATTTTTTAACTTGAGATTTTAACTAGTTTATATATAAATTAAGAATTGAATAGAACTAAATATATGTCCGTATTTATAAGTTTATCAAGTATGACTCACTTAATGAACATGGAGAATTCACCACTTAAGTAATTGATACTTAAAGACAAAATTTAATATATTGGCCTTAAAATTTCAGTTTTAATTATTTGAACATTAGAATTGATATTGCCAAAAGTTTTAAAAATAAACTTAAAATTTCCTAGTTATTAATAGAATAATATGTGCACAAAACCTTAAGGGACAATGCAATTTTTGTGTTGTTTTTTTTTTATCAAAATAGATATCAAAGATTTGAAATTGGGACTTTCACAATCCTTGGTTCATGTCAATACTAGTGTTTACTTGGTGGTAACTCCAATATTAATCCATTTAACATGAGTTTTTAAAGCTAAAGTAAACCTCTGTTGAGTCTTTTCTTTGTTCCCAAACTGCCTGTGAGCACATTAAAACACACCCACACGGATTCATAGGATGAAGAGGGATGTGTCAAGGGTCTAAGGTGTGTTTCTTTGAATAAAAATGACTTTTCAGAAATAGTAGCGGTTTCCTTGTTTGTTAAAGGTGGGCAGTAGCGTTTGGGGCACTTGGATAAGGAAGAAAAAGTGAAGTAGAAACAGTCTCCGGATGAGGCTTCTATGATGAAAAGCCAAGGCTATGAACTGCCCATGCACTGGAACTTCAGTAGACACCTACATGTGACAAATGATATTGTTGAAAGTGATAGTAAGTTCAGTTGGAAAAAGATGATCATAGCCTTCTAAGGAAACATGTCTGATTGGTACTTTCAGAAACAATGTAGCTATTTGGAAAAACTGAGAATAACACTAGACCTACCAAGTTTAGAGTCAAGAAATGGTGTTCAGGGAATGGTGGAGGCTTCCATTGGGAGGTAGAGAGAAGGCATTGGTCAGGAGGCAGGATTGTTCCTTTCTAGATCTCCACTGTTTGCATAGTATCTACTCTGCTCATGCCTCTTTGCCTGAGGTGGGGTGGGGATGTATCTTTTGGGTTTATAAAGTCAAGTTCTAGTCTGGTGTCTGTTGTTAAGATAAACCAACATGAACCAAAAGCAACTTGGAGAGGAATAGGTTTATCTTATCTTATACTTCTATGTCATACTCCATCATGGAGGGAAGTCAAGGCAGGAACTCAAGCAAGAGACACGAAGGCTGGAACTGAAGCAAAAATACGGAACATTTCTTACTGACTTGCTCTCCCTAGTTTGCTCAGCTTGTATTTTTATTATTATTATTATTATTATTATTATTATTATTATTATTAATTATATTTGTAAATGTAACTTTATGGGTGTTTTGTCTGTATGTCTATCTGTAAACTACATGCATTTCTGCTACCTTTGGAGGCCAAAAGAAGAGGTCAGATTCCTTAGAACTAGAGTTACAAATGGTTGTAAGCCACCATGTGGATTCAGGGAATCAAACCCATGTCCTCTGAAAGAGCAACCAGTGCTTTTAACTGCCCCATCAGCCTACTTTATTATACAACCCAGTACCACCTTCCCAGAGATGTCACTGAATGTGGGCTAGGCCCTCCCATATCAATCATTAATCAAGAAAATGCCCCTACAGGTGTGCCCACAGGCCAATCTGATAGAGGCAATTCCTCACCTGAGATCCTTCTTCCAGATAAGTCTAGGTTTGTGTCAACGTGACAAAAAACTGACCAGTACAGATATAGAGACCAAGAGCCACCTTGTAGAAGACACACAGTGGAGTTCTTCAGGCCCTTGAAGCTGGTACAAACACATCCAGAAGATAGCTGGTAAGTGTGCACACACTAGAGCAGCATGCTCCAGGGGCAGGTTTTAGGACTAATGTTTTCTTTCCAGGCAGATGCACAGTCAAGATGCCTTTGCCTCTGTAAGGGCTGACAGGGGTAACTGAAAACCAGAACCATCATGGTCAGAGGAGAAAGCAAAGGGAAGCACCCAGCATGAGCCAATGGGCACTCTGAGCCTAGGCTGGCCAGGGGCAGTCTCAGGGAACTGCTTCTCTATGGAGACTTTTCTCTGCCAACAAATAGCATGACGTAATAGCATCATTCCTTTACGCGAAGTTCCCTGGAAGAGTATGGAGAACCACAGTCAGTGGTCAAGTGCTAGCAGTAGTATGAGACACTCATTCTCATAGCATTTTTGAAAATACATTTTCTTCCACTTTCAGCTTCCAAATTGCACACTAAATTGTATGACTTCTGAACCCTTTAAGGAAAATCTTATCAAGTTGAACATGTCAGTTTTCAAGGTTAAAAATATTCAGCCAGTCAGGGATATTACAATGAAATACTGTAGATTGGGTGGCTTACACAACAGAAAATAATTCTCTCAGTATTCCGGAGGCCGGAAGTCCAAGGTCAAGTTGTCTGTGGGGTCACTTTCTCCAGAGGCTCTTTCTTCAACATTCATCCTCTCACGTCCTTGCTTTGGGCACACAACTTTCTGGCATCTATTCTCACAAGGACACCGGTCACATTGGATCTGGCTTCAGGCCTCTGACTACAGTGAGTCTTGTTTACTTCTCTGAAGGTGCTACCCTAAAATATCATTATTATAGGGGCCTAGGTTTCAGTGTGTGAATTTGGGGGTGAAGGAAAATAGTGAGCTATTTTGTTTACTGTGGGCTCCCTGTCCCAGGGTAAGTGCTTAACAAGTATTTGTAGAGTGAATGTTGGCTGGGTAGGTCCTTCATTTATAAATGTGCTCCTACATTCTGTTCATCCCCATAAGCACCAGTAATGTAAATACCAGCTTACATGGGATAGCAATGACATCAGCAACTTAATGAACAGTTGAAATAAAGCTGTCTTTGGTGTGGGCTCCAGATCAGTCTACAGTGCACGACCCCAAGAGAGTTCTTCTCTCCTGGAGTTGCATTTAAACAGCACAGCTGCAACGGTTTAAGGCTAAGTATCGAAGAATGGATAGCTGCGAAACCTTTAAGAGAACGTGTTGAGAGGCACAGAGGTGAGCCTCCTCCTCCTCCTCTTCCTCTCCTTCCTCCTCCTTCCTTCTCCTTCCTCTTTCTCCTTCTCCTCCTCCCTCCCTCATTTCTCCTTCCTCCTCCTCCTCCTCTTTCTCCTTTTTTCTTTTACTAGCACATGGAAGCAGCTACTCAGATGTTCAAGGCCTCACTACAAGTAAATGGCAGGCCAAGGCTAGCACTCAGTTTCCTGAAACTCCAGAGTACTGATTTTAAGTTTTTAAATTTTATTTTGTTTTTCATTTTATTTTATGTGTATGTGTCAGTGTCCGTGGATTCACCCTGAAGCTGCAGTAACAGGTGGTAGTTAGCTGCCTGATGTGGATGCTGAGAACTGAATTTGGGTCCTCTGGAAGAGTCACTTTTAACTACTGAGCCATATCTGTAGCCTCTGATTTTATTCTATCATTTTAAGCTATGTATATGTGTATATGTACCTATGCCTATGTCTGTATGTGTTTTTGTCTACATATAGGTATGTGTATATGAATTGTGGGTGCTTTTGGAGGCAGAAGAATTGAGTTCCTGGCTTTTAACTTTAAAACGTTTAGTTTACTTTTGTTTATGAACGTTTTGCCTGCCTATCAGAATGTGTACTACATGTGTCTAGAGCCTGTGGAGGTCAGAAGAGAGCATTGGTCCTATGGAACTGTACTTATGGATGTTGTCCACTGACACGTGGGTGCTGAGAAGCAAATGAGGGTCCTCTGTAAGAGCAGGAAGTACCCTTAACCAGCAAGGAATCTCTGAAGCCCCTGATTTCATTTTTTTTTTCATACACTTCTTGTTTAGCACATTTAGGTAATGCATGTGAAGATCCATGGAGAGTTTTTCTTTTGTGACATTTAAACACTGAATACAGTTCTCTCCTGAAGTCATCTATTCAAGGTGCATTTGATGGATTAATTATGGAGGGGGTCCGGAAGAATGTTGTTTATACTTATTGGATTTACCATTGCTTTACTTCACTTTTAGTTCTATAACAGAAAACCTGAGGCTGAGGAGTAAAAACGAAAGAGGTTTGTTTAGTCTCCTGGTTCTGAAAGCTGCAAAGTCCCCAATCAAGAGCCCTGGACTGGTTCACCCTGCTGGAAATTAGAAGAGCAAGCAAGAGACAAGCAAGAACAGCTTTTCCGACACCACACCCACATTGCAGTCCCTTGAGAAAGGCATGTGTATGTTAGACCTAACCACCTCTCAAGGGCCTTACGCCTTACACCCCATTACAGACAAAATGGCAATCATGCATCAATCTGTGTTTCAGTGGGGAGACGCCAAACTCAAACGGCAGCCACCGTACTTAGCACATTTTAGTCTACACAGTGGATAAACCTATTAGCCATACACAGAATACAGTCTTTCTCGGTATGCTAACACACTCACTTATAAGCCATGACCATGCATGTTTAACTGACATTACAATCAAATCAATTGTCTACATGGAAAATTTAGGAATAAGAACAGCCAACAGTGACCTGGAGAATGCACCTTGTTTTTAAACTAAGGCAGTTTGTATGCCAGTTGAGCTCTCGGTTGACCTGATCAATACTGGTTAATATCTTTCATAGCTGGCCAGGGAGGTGTTATAATCAGGTTACCATCTGAGTAGTCCTGTAATGAAAGGTAGCAGTGGTGGTTCATTCTCTTCATTGAGGTAGATAACATACAATAATCTGCACATATGTGGGTGCAATGTGGCAGATTTTTATACATGCACAGATTTGCTAAAGGTGGTGTCACCACCAAGATGTTTAGTTATTATGTCTAAAAGTTCTCTTGAATCCTGGGTTAATCCCTCTTTTCTTGTCCCCAATCCCCACACTTGTCATGTTGAGCTTTCTGTTTTGACATATTAACTTGCAATTGCTAGAATTTTATTTAGGAAATGACAAGAAGTACTTTTTAAGAAAAGGTTTGCCTCCCCCTTCCCCCGCCATCATCCATGAATCATTACTGAGACGATATCAGATGAGATTTATGGAGCCATGACCACAGATCCTCGTGCATGGGGTGAACTGGGCATCTGCATCTCACGAGAGGAAACAGAGCATACATAAACAGCTCTCCTAACCTCCCAGTGATTGGAACTGCAAACAGAATTTCGACTAAAATGCCAGGCGTATTACATAAGAGTAGAAAGTGTTTATACTTTTAAATTACAGAGGCTCCAATGTTCATATAAACAATGTCGGACTCCTAGACAATGCAGTTCTAATGTGAGTAATGCTATCTGTTCCTTGTATTCAGAAGGGAATCGTGTATTATAACCACACAAAGTGTGATCATAAGTTACCTAATTTTATTTTTTAATTCTGCAGAGCCATTTGCTTGTTTCTAGTTATTTTTGTCAGTTAAACACAGAATTTGCTCTTTGCCCATTTGTGTGGTTTTGTACCATTAGGGGAACACTAGGTACAAGCACACTAGCTCAGCTCATTCCACGCCACAGTATCCAGCTATCCAGCAGTTCTTAAGACATCTAATAGACCATTTTACTGAATTTTGTTATTAAGAATTGTTACTTCCTAAATTTAATGAGGAGATTGAGTAAGATTAGCTGTTGGCAATAATTAGTCCTCTTGCATGTAGTAACTACAAACAGTGAATTATTCTCCAGGAAGGTTTGCCCCTATTATTTTGTTTGGGATATTCATTATATTGCCTCATGGCATTGTCAGTTGGTTAATGGTGATACAGTTGTTTATTCATAAATTGGATTAATTTTCAGTGTTAAACAGAAAAATTATTTTGAGACTTGGTGTTGAGGTAGGTGGCTAGCACAGTGTGGTTCATCTCTTGCCATTGGTGATCCTCAGTGGGCTTCTCCACTTAGTGGATGCTGGACATTTTGGTTATTTCCAGGCTTCACTGTTACAGGAGAAACAGCTGTGGATATTTTTGTACATGTACGAGTCTGTGTATGAATATAAGCGTTTTTACAATCAGTGGCAATCACTCCCCCAGCATGTTCACCTTCCTCCAGTGGGAGATCACCAGGGAAGTTGTAATCTTTGGGACTGTTTTTCAACAGTCTGGTTGTCAAAGGGCAAGGCACAAACATCTCCCTTTGGAATAATACCTTTGTTCCTGTTAGCACGTTCTCACCCGTCACAAAGACACCGAGAGCTGGGGATGTAGCTCAGAGGCAGAGCACTTGCCCAGCATACACAAAGCCCTGGGATCAGTCTCCAGCATCCCAGACCAGAGAATCTCACTTCTGCTCCTGGAGACCACTGAGTTCTAGATGGCTGAGTTTTCCTCTGCGAGCCATACATGTGGCATTACAGCAGAGAAATGCCTGTCTGATCTAATATCTCAGTGTCAATAGCTATTATAATTGCATTTAGGTCTGTCTCATTTGAGCCAGTGTCCTCATACAGTTTAAAGTATGGATCACAGCTTTTTCCTTTTTTAAAAAATGTGGCTATTCCAACACCATTTGTAGAAAAGTCTGCCAACATTCCTCTGACTTTTCTTTGTACTTTTGTGAAAAATCAATTGTTCATGCATTTGATCTATTTCTAGCTTCTCTGTTTTCCACAGTGACCCTTTGCCAATGGCACATCACTGTAGCTTTATATAAGATCTGAAATCTAGGGTTCTTGACTCCTCTGTTATTTTCCTGCTGTTGAAGTTGTTTTAGCTATTCTAGGTCTTTTGCATTTCCATATGAAGTTTAGAATCAGAATCAGGTCCCCACTTGGATTTTGTTGAAGTTATACAGATCAATTAGCCAGAACTGACTAATCAAAGTCGACTTATGAAGTGACCCCTCAAACCTATCTTATTAGACATAACAGGAGAGAATTCCAGTGTGGGATTTCCTGTGCTTTGGGTTACTGGTTCCATGGATTCTGATACTTCATTGAGTAAGAGGTCACTATCAAGCAAGAAAATAAATGTGACACAGTCCGCTCACTTCCTAGCTTTTCAAACAGAAAACAACAAAGAGAAAAAAAATTAAATTCTGACACTTTATTCCATACTCTGGTCAGTCTGTTTTGTTCCACTGATAAAGATCTTTTTACCACCAAGATTCGATTATTAGGAAAAAAAAATATTGTTGGTTCATCACAATTGTTAAAATTGGAAAAGTTGCTCTGTTTGGTCTCTGACTTAGTCAGGGTTACTATTGCTGTGATGAAACATCATGACCAAAAGCAACTTGGAGAGGAAAGGGCTTATTTCAATCAGAGTTCCATATAAGAGTTCAGCATCAAAAGCAGTGAGGGCAGGATACTGGAGGCAGGAGCTGATGCAGAGGCCACGGAGGAGTGCTGCTTACTGGCTTGCTCCTCATGATTTGTTCAGCCTGATTTCTTATAGGACCCAGGACCACAGCCTGGGGATGGCCCCACCCACAATGGGCTGGGCCCTTCCCCATCAATCACTGATTAAGAAAATGCCCTACAAGCTTGCCTACAGCCTGATCTGATGGAGGCATTTTCTCAATTGAGGCTCCCTCCTTTCTGATGACTCTAGCTTGTGTTAAGTTGATATCAAACTAGCCAGTACAGTTTTCAAGAGCGCACCTCACCCTCTCATGGTTTGAAGGAGACATTAGATAACAGACAGCAGCTGGCAGTGTAGCTGGAACACAGTGCAGTCTTAGGAGGGAAACTCAGTTCTGATGTTTCTTTAGTTAAATTGCTCTGATTGTTATTTGTTGATGAAAGCTTCGGGAAGACACGGCAGTGCACTAAACCGGAGGAACTTAGTCATAATTTATGCTTTTTTAGAAAATGCAAACAGCAAAAATCACTCTTAAGTATTCCAACCAGCCATGACTAATCATAGGAGTCAGGCACACTGAAGATGTCCCTTATCATTTTGAGCATGTAAAGTAATGTGACAGCAAGATTCGGATTCTCCTGGTGCAGGTGTCCACAGCATTTCCAAGTCTATGATATCTTGAAACCTACACATTTATCCCTATGTGCATGGCTGGCTGCCACCATGGAGGATGAGAAGAATACTCATTCCTCAGTTGCTAGGTGATCCCTGAACACAACGAGCTGTGTCTTCTCCATTTTCAGTAGTTTTAAGCCTTAACATCCACTAACATCCAGCAAATCCTGAATGTGACCTGTTCTCTACCAGACACTGCACCCCACCATCCCAGCCACATTTTCTTGGCAGATAAATCAACCTTTAACCAAGCTTCTCCATTTCCACTCTAAATATAAACAACCTGGATCTTTCCTCCCAGCCTTCTACCCTCTCGGAACTGACATTCTCTTGCATTAGTCTTTTCATTCTGTGACAAAAACCCAAGAGAGGAAATGTAAAGGAAAGGGTTACTCTGGTTCATGGTTTCAGACATTTTGGTCCATGGTTATGGCTGGCTTCATCGTCTGGATTTGAGGCAGGTGGGATTACCATGCAACAGGGACCCAGAGCAAACAGGAAGTGAGGAGGGTACCAGACTAATCTTTCCCAGAATGGTGTGTCCCCTAGAACCAGTTAGATATTACCCTGATTCTTCACCATTTCTTATAATGCTATCATATTAGAAACCCATCAGGAGATCAATCAATCCTTGGACTAGTTGAGTGCTATCAGGGTTCAGGTGCTTTCCAAAAAATCAGCCAGCTTACCCCTGAGTCCAGTATGGGCCTGTTCATTTTCAAGCTGGTGCCTCCACTATGGCCTTCGTTGTTCTGTTGAGTTATTAGAAACGTTGCTCAGATATTCTGCCACTTTTTGACTCTTAGTATCTTTACTCAGAGCATCTCCCCCACCACCCAGTATTTAAGTCTGATGATATTTCCCTGCCCACAAACCCAGTTCCACCACTCCCACTCATCACCAGCCATTGTTAAGAAGTATATTCATATGAACCAAAGAATATACTCAGGGCCTCCTTGATGCGGCCTCCCACGACTTGCCTGGTCATTTTCCACAAGCCCCTTTGTTCTTCTTCAGTGTCATGTGCTGGGTTTCTAGTCCCTCAGACACATCCCTTCCAACACAGGGACTTGCCTGTGTTATTGTTCTCCCTGGTGCCAGGGATTGAATCATGAACAAGTCTCTAGGACCCACCACTCTTCTCATATTAATTTAAACATCATTCCTGTAGCGTACTCTTCCTTCCTGACCAGCTCCGATTATTCATCATTTTTAAAAAAGCTAGTTTACTTACTAACGTAGTAGTAGTAGTAGTAGTAGTAGTAGTAGTAATTGTTGTTGTTGTGTGTGAATGCACATGCCATGGTATATGTATGGAGGTGAGATGACCACTTACAGAATCTTTCCACACAGGGTTATGGGCTTCAGCTCAGGCTGTCAGCCTTGTACAAGCAGTTCCCAGCTGACCCATCTTGCCGGTCCACATTAGTTCATTTATCATAGAATCCTTTGAGTCATGATTTGCATGATTATTTGACTAATTTCTGCTTGCCACAGGAGGATCTGTCTTGCTGTGTTCATCCTTTAGCACCAGAGGCCAGCCTAGTACCTAGGATTTCAGAGAGGAACAGAAAATAAGAGTAAGGTGAGGGTCACCAATGGCCTTCAATGGTCACACCTAATCCCACCCCTTGACTGGTTTTATCCTCTTAAAATAACACTGTGTCTAACATCGTTGATCACTCCATTCTTGAAACGCCAGCTTTGTACCTCAACTGGCCCTAATGAATGCTCCTTCCGTGGTGCCATCCTGCTATGGTGTAAAGTAGCCAGAGAGCCCTTGCCAGAGACCAAACAGATGGGGCTACCGTATCCTGAGTCTTCAGCCTCCTAAACTGTAACCTAATAAGCCTCTTTTCTGTACCAAGTGCTTAGTCTTAGGTATCTTGTTATAGCCAAACTCAGTGGACTGAGGTGGATGCCACCTCCCGAGATGCACGCACCCTTTCTTCCTCCGGCAGTGTTTCTCCTTAGGATTCGTTCCTCACTTCCAAATTTGATGCCAATACTTTGATTGAAAGCAGATGCTTTTCAGCAATTTCAGGAGACTGCCTTTACTCCATTTTCCATGTGACAACCCAAAATAATTCAGAGCCACGCAAACCTTGAAATCACCTAAGCCCTGCCCAGGGACCTTATAACTTAAAAAAAGATATCCCTCAAACAGAGGAATTTTGTGGCTTTGTTTGATCTTTTATGTTGCTGTTTTCAGGATGTAACTTTTGTCTTCTCTCAAGCCTGCTCTAGGCAGTCATCCAAGAGAGGCGAGGTCTGGAGGCCTTGGCTGCTCCCAGGGTACATATCAAGGCAGAGTTGAAAATGTAGGCAACTGCTCTGGGGTATCTTTATGAACACCCATCAGATGACTTGGCTGGCGTCTTCTCTTACATCAGAACTCAGTGGTTTTAACAACATGGTCTGATGAAAACATTTTCTTTTGCAGTTGTGTTACAGTTATTTAGCGGTGACCTTGGGAACTCTATACATGATTGATTTTTCTTTGAACTAATTTCTCCTGGTTTTATAGACATATCCTGGGTTTATTCCCAGGCATAAAACAGTCTTAAAAATGACTGTCATATGATTTTTTGGTTTACTAGGATTTTCTTTTGAGTAGTCTTACCTGGAGGTTTGTGTTAGACACGAAGTGAAATAAAAAATTAATTGGACTTGAGTTACTTTCTAGTTTTAAGATGGAAAAACCAACACAGACCTGCACATTCTTATTTGAAATTTAAGCATTCAAAATCCATGCACTATTAAAGGCTAATAAAGTTTCCCTGTCATATGGCTGGACCAGAATTGAAGGCATTTTTGATGTGGAGTACTGTGTCCCTGCTGTGGGCAGGCTAACCTCTTGTCAGCTTAACAATGAGTTTTGTGAGCCAGCAAGCAAGAATCTAGCCTTTGGTGCATTATAGATTTGGGGACTGCTGATGAGGTCCTGCTCATGCTTTTTCTGGATAAGCTGAATGCATGTGGTCTCTCAGGAAGGTGTTGCTTCATCATGAAGTGTGGTTTTATAACCTAGCTCAACAGTATTGCAAAGTCTTTGTCTTATTTATTTATTTAGGCATAGGTCCATTTGCTTATACACAAAGTTATCCCTACATCTGGGTGTTTAGTTTTCTTCACCATCATACTGGTGGTCCATTGGCTGGACCTGTTTGATAAGTGATCCTTTATTCTGACCTGCTGTCTCCAGGTGTCCTGTGAACACAGTTTTTGAGTTATTTCTCACCTGTTCTGAGGCTGTTTCTCGTGTTGTGAGGGGGTCTTCAATGACCCTTGATACTCTCAGGCAGAGGAAAGGGAGCTTCTTGAAATACTCGGAG
Organism: Rhynchomys soricoides; assembly: GCA_019843965.1. NCBI lineage: Eukaryota > Metazoa > Chordata > Mammalia > Rodentia > Muridae > Rhynchomys > Rhynchomys soricoides. Next base: position 4,517,021 of record JADRCH010000013.1, read on the forward strand.
TAGTTTTTCATTTCTGCTCTGTTCTGGCTAAGGTGATGATACACAGTTCATTTAGCTTGCCTGAGTCTGATTTCCTAACTTCTGGATGGGGATTGCAGTAACTGCCTTTGCTGCTTCTCCCTGGGGATATGTATGGGAAGAGGTTGGTAGAAGCAACCTGGAATCTCCTCCAAAGAAAGGTTAACAGTCTAAATTCAAAGCTCTAAGGGAAGAGCTACGGATAAATACACAGGGTTTATACTGCATTCTGGCTCCCATAAGGACCATTTGTTGAGCGGTCCACTGTTTTAAGAGCTGCAGGGTGGCAGCACAGGTCTTTAATCCCAACACTTGGGAGGCAGAGGCAAGTGGATCTCTAGGAGTTCAAGGCCAGCCTGGTCTACTTAGTGAGTTCTAGACTAGCCAGAGACACAAAGTGAGACCCTAGAAATAGATAGATAGATAGATAGATAGATAGATAGATAGATAGAGACTGCAGGAGGTTCCTCATTTTTTGTTGCAGCTGCTGCCATTCCACTCCACATGTGAGAGACTATGGAAACGTTATCAAAGCCATGACATTGCTTAGCTGCTGAGCCAGACTGGAAACCAAAATAGTTAAGGGGAAAGTCAGCCCCTATTCTAATTGCAAAGCAATTCTTTTAAATAGTGAACATTTTGTGGTGTTTGGTGTTTTGCAAATGAAGAGCTAAATGCCTTGAGTAAGAACTTAGATAGTTCATGCTCTTTGAATGTAAATTCTGAACACTACCAATAAACCCCATGTTCTGGAAGCCCAGGGGAAATTAGGTATTATTTAATACTTTAAAAAATGCGTATTCATTTCCTTTTGTGATAGAATGTATTCTCAACATACAATCTTTATAAGCAAGCAAAGGAGTTACTACTAGTAAAACCTTCACCAGTCACTCTTCAGTTTCAAAGGCAGGGACAGTAAAATGGCAATGGTTTTCTTTATAGTCTTCTTGACTTAGTAGTGTGCATGCCATGAGTGAGATGCTGACTGAGAAACACAAGCCAGACTCCCAAAGCACTATCCTGTCTAATTTCCACTAAGGGGGTTTAGGCCATATTAGTGTACTGGACAAAGCCCAGGGAAAACTGAAGTGGGGAAGACTGACCAATAAACCAAAAAATGGTTCCTCTCTCTCTCTCTCTCTCTCTCTCTCTCTCTCTCTCTCTCTCT